>CM050522.1:8099558-8259922 GCA_027563665.1 Antrozous pallidus
CACAAGCCAGCTCTGCACCGAGCGCAGGGCCGGAGGGTCTCGAGCCGCCAGGCAGCGGGAACCCAGGCACTCACGGCCGCCAGTCGGGTTCCAGGCCGAGCCTCCATCTTGCGGCCCGGCAGACGGGACAGGAGAGCGGCGCCTGCGGCCCGGACCCCGGCAACCGTGACCCCGGCATCGAGCGACCCCGGCCACCCCGACCCCGGGCCTTCTTGGCCCCCGGCCCCCAAACTCTAGCCGACCCCTGCCCCAGCACACGCTGACCCTGGTGTCCCCCGCCCCCGGAATCCCGCCGACCCCCGCCCCCCCTCCCGCCCCCGGGCCCGAGACCACGGCCCCGCCCCCGGCCTCCTAGAATCCAGTCCCACCCGGGTCCAGGCCCAAACCCACGCCCAACCAAGCCCAGGAGGCCCGGACTACCGCCCGGCCCCGGCCCCCGCCACGCGCCGCCGACCGACCGCACCTTGACGTGGAAGCGGATGAGCGCCAGGCGGATGCAGTGCGCCATGCAGACGGGCGGCAGGAACCAGACCTTGGGCGGCGGGGTGCCCTTGTTCTGGACATGGCTGACGATCTGCTGCGCCGTCTGGCGCTCGTTGCCCTGCCGCTTGACCCACTCGTGCAGCCGCGCCTTCTCGAGCGCACCGTTAAAGAAGACGAAGAGCTCGATGTTGCCGCCGAAGCAGGCCTTGGCCAGCGCGGCCAGGTAGCCGAGCATGTGGTTCCACTGGCCGCCGCTCACCCAGTCGGTGTAGAAGCCGCCGTAGAGGCGGTGCAGGCAGTTGTCGGCGTCCACCAGCAGGCGCAGCGGGGTGTGCGGGGGCCGCTGCCGCCCGCCGCCCACCAGGCTGCCCCGGGCCAGCTTCTGCAGCTCCACCGGCACCACGGCGCTCGGACAGTGCTTCTCGATGTAGTCCTGGAAGCCCTGCACGCCCATGGCGGCGGCGGCGGCGGGCGCGGGGCGGCGGGGCGGCGGGGCCGCGGGCGGCGGGGCCGGGGGCGGCGGGGCCGTGGCGCGGCCGGGCGGCGGCGGGCTCTAGGGGGGGCCGGGGCGGGCCGCGGGCGTGCTCATGGCCGCTGCGGCCGCCATGTGCTGCCGCCTCCCAGGACCATGGCGGGGAGGGACTGCGCCGTGCGCCGCTCCAGGCCCGGGCCAGGCAGAGGCGGCCTCTCGCGGGCGGCGGCGGCGGCGCGGGGCGGGGCGCTGCGAGCTGACGTACGCGCCGGCGGAAGAGGCGGTGCCGCGGCCTGCGGGCGGGCCGGAGCCCTCGGGGACCCTCGCGCAGCCGGGCCGGGGGCGCCGGGACCCCGGGATGCGGCCTGGGCTGCGCGGCGCCTGGGTGCTCTCTGTGGGGGCGTCTGCGTCCCCATCCCCGTGCCCGAGACCCGTCAGCGCCCGGCCCCCGGCCCCACCCGGGACCCCTCTCCAAGAAAGCACTTCCCCGTCATCGGCTCCAGGCCCCCCAGCAAGGCCCGTTTGGGCCCTAGATCCGGTCACCCCGAGGAAACCCTGTCCTGCCCCGGATCCAGTCTCCCGGAGGAGGCCGCGTCCTGGCTCCGGATCCGGTCACTCAGGGGCCCGTCCCGGGAGCTAGCCTCCCCGAGGAAGGCCTCTCCGCTCTGCGTCCCGTCACCTCAGGAGCCCTTCTGGTCCCCGGGGCTCAGCCACCCCAGGAGGCCCAGTCCCGTCCCCGCGGTCTGGTCCTCAGAGGAATCCGCCCCCTCCCTAGGCGAGGTCAGTGCCCTGGCCCAGCTAACTGCCTAGGGAACTGTGGACAGGCTGGTCAGGAGTTTGGCATTTGGGGTTCCCTTGCGAGGGAGAAGCGAGCTCAAGCCATTGGCCAGGTGGGGAACTGAGTCGCTTTGTCCGGGGCGCGAATGCTGTTTTAGAAAGCGCACCTGCTCCCGCACTTAATCCTGATGTTGTCTTTAGTTTAGGAGACACCTCCGGGATCCAGTGTTCACAAGGAGTTCTAGTCCTTATTCAGGGGAAGTTGAAGTGGTTTCGGATTGAACCCAACACACCGGGAGAAATGGGGGGCTTTTGAGGAGCAGCAAGGGACGACCCCTGTAGCTCCCTGGTGGAGCAGGGTTCCCTACCAGGAATTTTGACTTAAGAGGTTTTACTGCCTGAAGGAGCCCAAGGCTTGCCTTTCTCTGTTTTCACACCAGTGACAGGTTTCCTGACTCAGGCCTTGCAATGACAGACACTTTATAATGTCTGGGTGTACAAGTAACAGTGTCAGATAATCACAGACTTTAGAAACTGGTCTCACAGCATGTCAAATGTCTCCTTTCTAACTCGCAGTCTGCCCCCACTGGCTCCTAACCATTCTCCTGCCTGCCTGCCTGATCACCCCTAACCACTCTGCCTGCCAGCCTGCTCACCCACAACTGTTGCTCCCCTGCCGGCCTGTTTGCCCCCAACTACCCCACTTGCCGGTCTGCTTGTCCCCAACTGCACCACCCCCTACCCTGGCCTAATCACCCCCAACTGCCCTCCCCTCCTGGCCTGATCTCCCCTAACCACCTCTGTATCAGCCTGCCACCATGATTTGGTCTGGAAGGATGTCCAGAAGGTCTCCTAGTCTAATTATCATATTACCCTTTTATTAGTATAGATTTTTATTGATTTCAGAAAGCAAAGGACAGGGGGAGAGACAGAGAAACATCAATGATGAGAAACATCCATCGGCTGCCTTCTGCAGGCGCTGGGACCGAGGATGGAACCATGACCTCCTGGTTCACAGGGCAATGACCCCTGAGCCGCCACAGCCAGGCCGCAGTGATGGCTTTAAAGTGAGGGTAACACTGTAAATAGAGGTCTCCAAACAGTGTATACACACTTTGAATAATTGTAAAGGCAATCGTCAAAATGTAAGAGTTATCAGCTGTTAAAGTGTGTCCTGTTTTTTGGAGGGACACCATGTATATTATGCTTCAATAAAATGTTGATAAGACAGAGAAATGTCTTGTACAAAGAAGCATTTAGAAATTTGGAACTTGCCATTTTTAAGAGTTTGGAAATGGCATTTTTACTTACCTCCAGTCCTCTGTTCTTTTTCTGGAGAAATCTCGCTAGAGGATTGGGCTCAGCAGGTACAGAGCAGATGGGGCCTGAGCAGATTTAGTCGACAGGAAGCCCCCACACTCTTTTCCTGAAAAGGCAAATTTAATTTTTAATTTCTTATGTCATTCAAATACAGGCTGGTGTAATATATATATATATATATATATATATATATATATATATATATATGGCTAATATGCAAAATGTCCCTTCGGGAGTTCCATGGGGAAACCAGGAGTTCGGTTGCTCACAATGATGTGTGCTGGCCACACAGGGGCAGCACAAAACGAAGGAAGGCCCCAGCAGGCCACCAGAAGGCCCCAATGGAACCTGATTGCCAGCCAGGCCTAGGGACCCTAGGGACCCATGCACAAATTTCATGCACCGGGCCTCTAGTATATACATAAGTAAAACTAGAGGCCTGGTGCAGGAAATTCGTGTGGGGGGAAGGGTGTCCTCAGCCTAGCCTGCACTCTCTCCAGTCTGGGACCTCTCAGGGAATGTGTGTCTGCCGGCAGTCGGACATCCCTCCCACAATCTGGTACCACTGGCTCCTAACTGCTCACCTGCCTGTCTGATTGCCCCTAACTGCCACAGCCTGCTGGCCTGGTCACCCCCAATTGCACCTCCACCACCCTGGTCACCCCTCACTGCCCCCTGCTGTCCTGGTTGCCCTCTACTGCTCCTCTTGCCAGCCTGTTGTCCCTAACTGCCCACCCACCAGCCTGGTCACCCCTTACTGCCTCCATGCTGGCCTGGTTGCCCCCCCCCCACTGGCTTGTTCACCCCTCACTGCCCCCCTACTGGTCACCCCCAACTGCTCCCCCTGTGGGCCTGGTCACCCCACGCAGCCTGCTGTTCAGTCATTTGGTGCCCCTCAGTAACCACCTGCCATCCTGGTCACCCCACGCAGCCTGCTGTTCAGTCATTTGGTGCCCCTCAGTAACCACCTGCCATCCTGGTCACCCCACGCAGCCTGCTGTTCAGTCATTTGGTGCCCCTCAGTAACCACCTGCCATCCTGGTCACCCCATGCAGCCTGTTGCTTACTTGTTTGGTCACCCCTCACTAACCCCCTGCCAGCCTGGTCGCCCCACACAGCCTGTTTGGTCATCCATTCAGCTGCAATGGTCGCATTTGTTTTTATATATATAGACTAGAAACTTGGTGCATGAAAATTCATGCACTGGAAGGGGGGGGTCCCTCAGCCCAGCCTGCCCCCTCTCACAGTCCAGGAGCCCTCAGGAGTGGGAGACGGCCTGGCAATCAGGGGAATATGCAATTAGCATATGCCTTCCTTATTGGCTGTGGGCATTGTTATATTTGTGAAGTCATGAGGGTCAATTAGCATATCCCCTCTTTATTAGATAGTATGCTCTTGATATTTTGATAAGTAGGATTACTTAAAAAAAAAAACTGTTGCAAGCCACTTATCCATGCACAACATTAAGTGAGGAAGCTCTGCAAATGTGGCTCAGTGGTTTAGCGTGGTCTCATGCCTCAGGAGGTCACAGTTCATTCCTGGTCAGCACACATGCTCGGGTTGTGAGTCAATCCCCAGTAGGGGGCATGCAGGAGGCATTCAGTGGGTGATTGTCATCATTGATGTCTCTCCCTCTCCCTTTCCCTCTGAAATCGATAAAAACACATATATATAAACATTTTAATTAGTGTTAAATTCAAGATTACATATTATGTAGAAATGCAATTACTCATTTAAGTCCACATTAAATATTGATGCCCTGAAGTATTCAAACTTCCTTCTATTACCCACTGCAGGTTCACAAGATTGACTAAAAGTTTTAATCATTGTAGCTAAATTTATAACATTCATCCCATATGTTTACCTTCACTATGTACTATTTTTGCCTCTTAAAATGCGCTTGCTTTTAATTTGTTAAATGCTTTAGTGCCAGTATCTAGGATTCTAGAAATAAATTTATTTTTACCTTAAGACAGTGTAGAGCACTAAAGTTTCCAGCCTGACTACCAAATCTGTGTCATTCTAATTCTGTGCCCTTGTGAAAATTACTTAACATTTTTAAATCTTGGTTTTCATAATCTGTACAGTGAGGGTAGTAAGAGTACGTACCTCCAAGGTTGTTTTAAAAAAATAAATGAGATAATTTGTGTGCTTACCACATAACAAATGCTCCATAAATATTGGATTTTGCAATTATTACTTCCATATACTATAATTATATAGACTTGAGAACATGGACTAGTTATGCACTTTTTGAAACTTTAAGATTCATTTGTGTAAGTATAAGCCATAAAATACCTTTATGTTTAATTTCCCTATCCTAATTAATACATAGAGCTGGGTCCATCACGACCTAAATGACAGATAGATGACGGAACACCAGGCTAGGGTCCCAGACAGCGCGGCGGGAGTCAGTCCTTGTCCCAGCCGCCCATGGCGGGAGTCTCTCCTCAGTCCCAGCCACCCACAGCACAGTGGCAGGAGAGAGCTGTGGGCCCCAGCTGCCCGCGGCGCGGCAGCAGGGGGAAGCTGTGGGGATGGAGCCATGCTGTCATTGGAATGGCTCAGGGAACCGGAGCCATGCTGCGATGGGACTGGACCCTACCTGAGGGGTCCCAGATTATGAGAAAGTGCAGGCTGGGCCGGGAGACCCCTCCCCCACCCTGAGTGCACAAATTTTCATGCACCAGGCCTCTAATTTAACTGTATGTTCACCTTTAAAAAAAAAACTAATTTTTTTCATTTTTAAAATATATTTTTAATTGATATTTTTTACAGAGAGGGTGGAAGAGGGATAGAGAGAACATCGATGAGAGAGAAGCATCAATCAACTGCCTCCTGCACACCCGCTACTGGGGATGTACCTGAAACCAAGGGACATGCCCTTGACCAGAATTGAACCTGGGACCCTTCAGTCCCCAGGCCAGCACTCTATCCAGTGAGCCAAACTGGCCAGGGAAATTCTTTTCATTTTTAAGCAACATTATTATTGGCTGGCAAATGTTTGGCTGAGAAATCCTATATAATAAAAAGGCTAACATGAAAATAGACTGAATGGCAGAACAACCGAACAATCAGTTGCTATGACGTGCGCTGTCCAGCAAGGGACATTAGCAGGCCATGGCAGGTGTCAGCAGTGGCAGGATGGTGGAGCAGGTGTGTAGAGGTGCCATACCAAAGTGGGACACCAGTCGCTGTCTTTGGGGCAAGCCTCTGGTGTTACTGAAAATTCATTGCTCCTGTACACCATGGTCCCACCTGGCATTTTCACCTACTGCCTGTGCCAGCCCTACTTGCACCTCCTGCCAGCACTGGAGCTGCCGCTCACACTCATTGCCTGCCCCTGGTGCTGGCCCTGAACACTCAGCACCATCAGTGGTTGCGAGTGGCGGCTGCCAGGCCCAATCGTCCCTCAGTGCTTTTCCACCTTTCCCTGCTCCTGAGAGGAGATCAGGGCCAGCAGCCACCTCTCGCACCCGCTGCTGAAAATGGCCGCACTAGCACCCACTGCCAGTGCTGGAGCCCCTGCTCGCACACACTGCCAACATCAGTCCCACTCGCATCTGCAGTTGGCGCCAGAGCTACCACTCACACCTGCTGCCAGTGCTCAGTGCCAGTCTTGATCGCTCAGCACCATGAGCGGGTGCGAGCAGTGGCTGCTGGCCCTGATCACACTTGAGGGCTTCTTCACCTCCCCCTGATCCTGAGGGGCAATCAGGTCAGCAGCCATCACTGGCACCACTGATGGCACTGGCCCCGATCAGCACCTTCAGTGGGTGCAAGCGGGGCCAGTGCCATCAGTGTGTAGGAGCCACAGTGACAGGAGTGGGGCTTTGGGCAGAGAGGGGACCCAGAGCCGGGGTGGGAGGGGTTGGGCAGGGGCATGGATGATGGGCTGAGACCCTTCACTATGCCTACAACAGCCTCAGTTCCTTTCAAGGTGCATGAAATTGTGCACTAGGCCCCTAGTACTTTATATAATCTACACTGAGTGGCCAGATTATTATGATCTCTAAATGCATAATAATCTGGCCACTCAGTATATATAAATTCGTGCATGGCAGGGGTGGGGGAGAGGTCTCAGCCCAGCCTGCACCCTCTCCAATCTGGGACCCCTCAAGAGCAGTCAAACATTCTCAAAATCCAGAACTACTGGCTCCTAACAGCTCACATGCCTGCATGGCTGATTGCCCCTAACCGCTTCTGCCTTCCAGCCTGATCACCCTGTAATCACTCCCCTGCTAGCCTGATCGACACCTAACTGCTCCCCTGTGGGCCTCATTGCCCCTGACTGCCCTCGCTAGTCAGCCTGGTCACCCCTAACTGCCCTCCCCTGCCAGCCTGCTCCCCCCCTACTGCCTTCCCTTGCAGGACTAATCGCCCCCAACGGCCTTCCCTTTGCTGGCCTGATCGCCCACAACTGCCCTCCACTGGTGGCCTGATTGCCCACAACTGCCCCCCTCCTTCTGGCCATCTTGTGGTGACCACCTTTGATCACATGGGGGCAGTCATCTTGTGTGAAGTTATAATCAATTTGCATATTAAGCTTTTATTATATAGGATATATATTATATATATATATGATATATATATATATATAGTATATATTAGAGGCTCAGTGCACAAAATTCGTGCACAGGTGGCAGGGGATGTCCCTTAGCTCAGCCTGCACCCTCTCCAATCTGGGACCCCTTGAGGGATGTCCTATCAGGATCAGGCCTAAGCGAGCAGCTGGCCATCCTTCTCACAATCCAGGACTGCTGGCTCCAAACTGCTCACCTGTCTGCCTCCCTGATTGTCCCTAACCGCTTCTGCCTGCCAGCCTGATCACCTGCTAACCACTACCCTGCCAGCCTAACTGATATCTAATTGCTTCCCTGCCAGCCTGTTTGCCCCCAACTTTTCTCCTCTGCCAGCCTGGTCACCCCTAACTGTCCTCCCCAGCAGGCTTGATAGCCCTCAACTACCTTCCCTTGCAGGACTGGTCCCTCCCACGGCCCTACCCTGCTGGCCTGATTGTCTACAACTGCCTTCCCCTGTAGGGCCTGGAACCTCCCAACGGCCCTCCCCTGCTGGCCATCTTATGGTGGCCATCCTGTGTCCACATGGGGGCAGGATCTTTGACCACATGGGGGCAGCTTTCTTGTGTGTTGGAGTGATGGTCAATCTTCAAATTACTTTTTTATTAGATAGGATAGAGGCTTGGTACATGGGTGGGGGCCAGCTGGTTTGCCCTGAAGAGTGTCCCAGATCAGGGTGGGGGTTCCCTTGGGGCGAGGGGCAGCCTGGACAAGGGGCCTGTGGAGATTTGCAGGTCAGCCATGCCCCCCAGCGACCCAAGCAGACGCCCTGGGATCTGGGATTAGATTATGTCTACAATTGAAACTTTGCAGTCTGGAGTGGAGCCAAGCTTTCTGCTCACTCTGTGATGGCAGCCATTTCTGTTTGAAACTTTGTAGCCTAGAGTGGAGGCCTAGTCCAGCAACGGCAGGCGGAAAGCTTAACTTCCTCTGTTGCCAAGGAAACCCAAGCCTCTGTTCAGCTCAGTGGCTGCCACCATTTCTTTATCTTTTATAATTGAAACTTTATAATATTGAGTGGAGGGCTAGGCCAGCAACAGCAGGCGGAAAGCTTGGCCTTCTCTGTTGCTGGGGAAACCCAAGCCTTCCTCCTGCTCTCAGTGTCAGCAGCCATCTTGGTTGGGGTTTATTTGCATAATCTGCTCCTTATTGGCTGGTGGGCATGACTGTGGGCGTGGCTTGTGGGTGTAGCAAAGGTATGGAGTTTGCATATTACTCTTTTATTAGATAGGATATATATATATTTGAGGCCTGGTGCATGAACTTGTGCATGGATGGTGTCCAGGTCGAGGGGACAATTTGCATATTAGCTTTTTATTAGATAGGATATACACTGAGTGGCCAGATTATTATGCGTTCAGAGATGATAATAATCTGGCCACTCAGTGTATATCCTTAGTTTAAATTCAGGGTTTGGTTGAAGCTAAAATTGTAAAATATCAAGGTAAAAGTCTATATTTAAAAATTAATTTAAAATTATAGTATTTTCTTGGGTTTTCAACATCTAGACAACTAACAGCTGGGCTTTCATTTCCAACCTCTTTATCTTTGGACTGTTTACTTAGAGCATGAGAAAACTTTCAATTTCACGAAGAGATTGCCATACAAGTGAGAGAAAAGCCTGAAAAATAACTTAAAATGCTAAAAAGGACATGGCCCCATGCTTCACAAAAAGAAAGCTCAGAAAATAAGTTATGATTAATAAAGAGCACCAGCCCATAGTATGCAGAAATTAGGAATGTCTGGAAAATCACAATCAGAAATATTTATTTTCAGCTCTTTTACATTTCAGCCAATTTGTTTTTGATTAATTTCCCTGCAACCAAAATTAGAAAATATTACCCATCTTATTTATGTAATTCTTTCCAAGCTAAAGTGTTCCACAGTAGAATGATACCTTTAACTAATATTCTACTTAGTTGGAAAAAAATTCTAGGTGAGACTTCTATCCACCAACTATAAAAGGTAAGTTTTTTATTGTTTCCATTAAGGTGCTAGAAACGCTTGCTCCTACCCATATAGTCATTTACATGTATTGAGGAGAATAGAAGTCTGGGGCTAAGCTTGGAATCTGTGACCCTGGAAGAAACCAAATTAATTACTGCTTGGGACTGAACCTGAAATGTTTACCTAAAAGTAGGCTCTAATCTGTGAATTTGATTGAAGAGCTCACGGGTATTTCTACAGTCTTGAAGATTTTTTTCTGTTTTGTTTTGGTATTCTGGAATTAGAAAGCATATAATGTCTTAAACTATGTGAATTAAAAGTCCTTTTCACAGATGTGAATTCTTTTTCTTTTTCAAACAGGCACAGTTATAATTTTAAAGTGTAAATCAATGGGTGCCCTGCCAGTGTGACTCGGGGATTAAGCATCTACCAGGTCAGGGCACATGACTAGGTTTTAGGCTCGATCCCCACTAGGGGGTACCCAAGAGGAAGCCAATCTCTTTTATCATTGATATTTCTATCTCTTCCTCTCCCTTCCTCTCTTTAATTAATTTTTAAAATGTTTCAATGTAAGTCAATGGAAAAGTGTAACCAAATTTCTATAAATTCACAATCTATAGATTCAACACACTTCTCATTAAAATGCCAATGGCATATTTCACAGACCTAGAATGAACTCTTGAAAAATTCATCTGGAGTTAAAAAAAAAAAAGACCCCGAATAGCTACAACAATCCTGAGAAAGAACAAAGTAGCTGGGATTTCAATACCAGATATCAAGCTGTATTACAAAGCCACTGTTCTCAAAACTGCCTGGTACTAGCACAAGAACAGACATATAGATTAATGGCATAGAATAGAGAACCCAGAAATCGATCCAAACCACTATGCTCAATTAATATGTGACAAAGGAGGCATGAACATACAATAGAGTCAAGACAGTCTCTTCAATAAATGGTGTTGGGAAAAATTGGACAGAAACATGCAAAAAACTGAAACTAGACCACCAACTTACACCATTCACAAAAATAAACTCAAAATGGATAAAGGATTTAAACATAAGAAGGGAAACGATACAAATACTAGAGGAATCCAGAGGCAGCAAAATCTCAAGCATATGCCAAAGCAATTTCTTCACTGATACAGTTCCGAGGGCAATGGAAACTAAAAAGAAAAAAAATGGAACTACATAAAAATAAAAAGCTTTTGCACAGCAAAAGAAACCATCAACTAAACAACAAGAAAGCCCACTGCTCGGGAGAACATATTTGCCAATGTTATCACTGATAAGGGTTTAATCTCCAACATTTATAGGGAACTCATACAACTTAACAAAAGGAAGATAACCCAATAAAAAAATGAGCAATGGACCTAAGTAGATATTTTTCAAGAGAAGACATAGGAAGGTCAAGAGACATATGAAAACATGCTCAAAGTCACTTGTCATATGAGAGATGCAAATCAAAACCACAATGTGGTGTGCCATGTCCCTCCAGACAGGAGGATCGGAACGTCTTCCAAGTCCTCCGGCCCAACCAGAATCCCAGAGATGAGCCCACACAGGACAGAACACAGACACACAGACACCTACCACGGTCAGTCAGGCTCTCCAGGTCGGGGTCCCTCGTGGGTCTTGGCGATCCCGGGCGGGCCCCCAAATGTTATGCCCAGATTTCAAGATCCCCAAAGACCACCAAGGAGCTGAGTATGATGCAATAGCAAAGAGCCTTTATTACAAGCTAGGTTGGCTCTCTGCCTCCACTGACACAACGGCAGGATACAAAAAGGAGCGAGTTTCAAAAGCACAATGATTTTATAGGGCTAGGGGTCGGTAGGTGGAGGCATACTCAGACCACTGAGTTGGCTGATTCTGATTGGTTGGGTGAGGGCTGGGGCTAGTGACACAAAGGCAGGGTGTGGCTAGGGTCTGGTTACACAAAGATAGGATGTGATCAGCATATTTTTGGCCTCAGGTTAGTTCCCCTTGTATTCCCATTGGCTGAATTCAGGGCGGGCTGAGTAGAGTAACTGACACATCCTGTGGTTTTTCTCAGAAGAGGGGACACAGCCACAAAAGATGGAGGACATGGTACAAAGTGGAGTCAGTCCCGCTCTGCCCTTTCAGAACCCTCATGCACTGCTGGTGGGAATGCAAGACTGGTGCAGCCATTATAGAGAACAGTGTGGAGTTTCCTCAGAAAACTAAAAATGGAACTCCAATTTTACCCCATGATCCCACTTGTAGGACTATATCCCAAGAAACTAGAAATACCAATCAGAGAGGATATATGCACCCCTATGTTCATAGCAGCACAATTTACTATAGCTAAGATTTGGAAACAGCCTAAATGTCCATCATCAGATGAGTAGATTAAAAAACTGTGGTATATCTACACAAGTGAATATTATGCTGCAGTAAAAAAGAAGAAATTCTTACCATTTGCAACAGCAAATGTCTTCTTAAGACATTTCTGAGCCTATCCTTGGGCATGTGTACTTACTTTCTAATATTCCCCATATATGCAGTTGTTTTTTAATTTTTCTTCTTTATTGATTAAGGTATTACATATGTGTCCTTATCGGCTCATTGCCCCCTCTCACACACACACACACACACACACACACACTCCCACTCATGCCCTAATACCCTATTGTCTGTGTCCATTGGTTAGGCTTATATGCATGCATACAAGTCCTTCGGTTGATCTCTCCCCTTTACCCCCACCCTCCCTACCTTTCCTCTGAGGATGATGGTTTGATTGACGCTTCCCTGTCTCTGGATCTGTTTTGGGCCAGAGTTCTTTTCCCAGCCTTACAAAGGGTTCAGCATTCTGGAGAAAGGGGCTGTGCATAAATGATTAAAGAATACATGGATGAAAGATAGTTTTGAAAGGCATTGGGGATCAGAGGATCTTCAGCTGAAGGAACTAGAAGACTCTCCTTATCTCAGAACCCCATGCTTTTATTAAACACAATTTGTCCCAAGGCAAGGTGGAAATATACACTTCAAAGGGTAAGGTATCAAAGGGTACAGAAGCATTATCAGTTTGGGGAATAGCTTACAGCTGTTCAGGTGTTGCCCAACAGGAAGCAATAAAATGCCCTGAGCTGTCTGGCAGTTAACAATCCCATTCAGGTTTGGGGGAAGTGCCAATTAGCTGTTTCCAACAGGTAAATCACATATGTGGCTCACCCTTGTTGAGCCCACCAACTACCATCAACCTTTTGATGGAACTCTTGTAATTATTACATGCTGGAACTGGTTCTCGGCATTTTTTTTCATCAGTTTATGTGGTTCGTTATGTTCCATAAATGATCTCATTTGATATTTATCTTTCTCTGACTGGCTTATTTCACTTAGCATAATGTTTTCCAGGTCCATCCATGATCCTTGGCACAAAGACAACCTACAATATTAAAAACAAACAAACAAATAATAATAAAAACAGCAAACCTTGAGGAATGGGGAGAATCTGATTTCCAGAGTTAATACATTATTGTATGCAAATGCCCAGTATTAAACAAACAAAAGATTCACAGGAGGTATACAAAGAATCAGGTATGTTCCGTTCAAAGAAAAAATATAATTCAACATAATCTGTCCCTGAAATAGAGTTAATGGAAGACATATTACTAAAGACTTAAAACAACGTTCTTAAGGTATTCAAAGAACAATAGGAAGATGTGGAGATCAGAAAATGAGGTGTGAACAAAATAAAAATATTAATAAAGAGCTAATCTAAAAAAGAACAAAAAAATTCTGGACCAGAAAAGTATAGTAATTGAAATGAAAAAATCCCCTATAGGGATTCATAGGTACATCTAAGCAGCAAATGAAATAAACACGAACTTGAACATAGGACAATGGAAATTATCCAGGCTGAGGATAAAAAAAAAAAAAAGACTGAGGAAAAGGATTGGAGTCTATGGGAACTGTGGGACACCATAAAAATACGGGAGTCCCACGAGAAGAAAAAGAGAAAGGGGCAGTGAGAACATTTGAAGAAATAGTTACTCACAATGTTCAAAATTTGATGGAAGAAATGAACATAAATATCTGAAATACACCAACCAAAAAATGAGCAAGATAACCCAATCAAAAAACTCCAACTAAGATGAAGTAAAAGAGATACACCCTAAGGTATATTATAATCAAATTTTCAAATGACAAAGAGCAAACCTTGAAAGCAGCAAGAGAGAAGCAAATTATCACATACAAGGCTTCTTCAATAAAATTATCTGCAAATCTCTCATCAGAAACTTTAAAGGCTAGAAGAAAGCGGGCCAGTATTTTCAAACTGCTAAAAGAAAATAATTGTCAACCAATAATTCTGAATTTGGCAAGACTGTCTTTCAAATGTGAGGTAGAAATTTAAAAATTTTCAAATTACCAAAAGTTGAGGTAGTTTGTGACCTCATTGACCTTCCTTTACAAGAAATGCTCTGGGAGTCTTGCAAGGTGAAATGAAAGGACACTCCGAAGTAACAGAAAATTATATGGAAAATAAAGATCTCAGTAAAGGTAAACACACAGGCAATTTAGAAAGCTGGCATTGTCCCGCTCAGGTGGCTCAGCTGGTTGAGTGTCGTCCCATGCACGAAGAGATTGCTGGTTCAATTCCTCATCTAGATAAATGCCTAGGTTTCAGGAGGCAGTTGATCCATATTTTTCTCTCACATAAATATTTCTCTCTCTCTCTCTCAAAAAAAATTTTTTTAAAAGCTACTATTATTGTAATAATTCTTTATTTTCAGTTTTTAATCTTTATTGTTCAGTTTATTAATTACATAGTTTCACTTGATTTTTAGATTCATTTGTTGATAGATGTGTATTTGTTGTTCATAATTTACACTTTTATATTTTTCTTCTTCCTCTTCTTAAAGAATATCTTTTAGCATTTCATATAATATTGGTTTGGGGGTGATGAACTCCTTTATTTTTTTTCTATCTTTATTGTTCAGTTTATTAATTACATTGTTTCCCCTTTTTTATCCCCCTATAGCTCCCCTCCACCCTGTACCTATCCCACCCTCCACCCTCACCTCCCCCTCCCCACTGTCCTCTCCCATTGTTGCAAGATTTTTGTCCAATCTCTTGCTGTACTTCCCACAACCCTTTTCTCCCCAAGAATTGTCAGTCCATTCCCTTTCTATGTCCATGATTCTGCTATATTCACCAGTTTATCCTGTTCATCAGCCTATCAATTCACTTGATTTTTATGTTCATTTGTTGATAGATGTGTATTTATTGTTCATAATTTATATTTTTACCTTTTTCTTCTTCCTCTTCTTAAAGAATATCTTTCAGCATTTCATATAATATTGGTTTGGTGGTGATGAACTCCTTTAGCTTTTTCTTATCTGCGAAGCACTTTATCTGATCCTCAATTCTGAATGATAGCTTTGCTGGATAGAGTAATCTTGGTTGTATATTCTTGCTGTTCATCACTTTGAATATTTCTTGCCACTCCTGTCTGGCCTGCATCGTTTCTGTTGAGAAATCAACTGACAATCGTATGGGTGCTCCCCTGTAGGTAACCAACTGCTTTTCTCTTGCTGCTTTTAATATTCTCTCTTTATCTTTTGCTCTTGGCATTTTAATTATGATATGTCTTGGTGTGGTCCTCTTTAGATTCCTATATTTTGGGGTTCTGTGTACTTCTTGGGCTTTTAAGTCAGTTTCTTTCACCAGGTGGGGGAAGTTTTCAGTTACTATTTCTTCAGGTAGGTTTTCATTACCTTGCTCTCTCTCTTTTTCTGGCACCCCAATAATTCAGATGTTGGCATGCTTGAGGTTGTCCCAGAGGCCCCTTACACTATCTTCAATTATCTGTATTCTTTTTGTTTCTTGCTTTTCCAGCCAAGTGGATTTTGCTTCTTTGTATTTCAAATCTTTGACTTGGTTCTTGTGGCCCTCTGGACTGCTTTTAGGACTTTGTGTAATATTTTTTATTTCAGTCTGTGTATGCTTGATTTCTAGTTGGTCCTTTTTCATATCCGTGAGGGTCTGGTTCATATCCTCAGAGGTCTTGTTTATTTCCTTGAGGGTCTCATTCATTTCCTTGTAAATCTCATTCATTTCCTGGTTGGTCTTGTTTATTTCCTCGTTGATCTGGTTAATTTCCTCGTAGTTGTCATTAAGTTCATTGGCCTTTTCTAGAAGCCTCTTGAAAAGCCTTATAACCGTGGTTTTGAACTCTATGTCTAGTCGTCTTTTCTCCTCCATTTCTTTCACACCTGATTTCTTTCTGTATCTCTGCATGGTGGCTGCTTTATGTGGTAGATGTCCTCTAAGGGTCAGTGGCACAGCCTCCCCAGTTATTTGAGATGGGTACTCTTACTGCAATCCTTTATGGGTTGGACAGTATTTTTTGAATTTAAACCCAGCTTGTTGTTGTTAGCCCTAGGAGGGTTTGACCTCCAGGCCAATTGGCTGTGAGGGAAATTCTGTTCAGGTTGGATGGGCGGAGTCTCTGAGCTGAGCAGGCAGCCTCAGTGTCAGCTACATCCTATGAGGCGCTCACGCATGCGGGTCTCTGTTGGATGGGGATGCCTGCAGGCACCTCCAAGAGAAAGCCGCTAGTCTCTTCCCCTAGCCAGACAACTCTGCCTCTCCCCAAATGAGTCTGCACACCCAAAGTCTCGCCCAGGGTTGTAAAATAGGTGGTTTCCGGGACCAGGAGACAAGTTTCCAAGGAGCAAGTCGTGTGTTTGTGCGACACTTGAGCGCAATCTTCTTTTCCCAGCTACCTGGTTTCTCCGCAGACTGGGAGACCTCTGCCTTGCCCAGCTTCCAGGGTGCATCCCCCGGACCTCGCCTGGCACTGGGGAATCTATGCAGTGGGACATCACCACGTACTCTGGATCTCGGACCTCGCCTGGCGCTGGGGACTCAGTGTAGTGGGACGTCTCTGCCCTCCCCATTGGCGAAATCCAGCCGGGGTTGCTGCTCCAGCCCTACAGCCCGCGCGCACGACCAGGACGGCTCCTAACCTGTTTCCGTCTTCAAGGCTGTGCTCCCACTGCTCTTCTGAGTCTCAGTGTCCCACCTTTACTTTTATTTGTGCAGTTTTCACTCAGCCAGCTTTCTGGTGATTCTGGGTGATGTTTGTTTTGTTGTTATGTTGTAGTTTTTGAATCGTTGCGAGGGGCAGAACAATAGGTGTTTACCTATGCTGCCATCTTGGTTCTCCTCCCCCAAGCTCTTCCTGGGGCTTGACCACAACAGCTCTGAACGTGGAGAACTGGGCTGGTCTCCTGGAACCAGCTTCCCTGCCAGCCTCCGCCACTGTTCAAACTGTTTCTTTACAGGAGCAACTCCTTTGTCTCAGGGACCCAACATTTTCCTGAATCCCCGAGCCTTGCCCAGCTTCTGGGTCTGACAATAGCTGAACTCGGTGATGAACTCCTTTAGCTTTTTCTTATCTGCAAAGCACTTTATCTGACCCTTAATGCTGCATGATAGCTTTGCTGGATAGAGTAATCTTGGTTGTAGATTCTTGCTATTCATCACTTTGAATATTTCTTGCCACTCCCGTCTGGCCTGCATCATTTCTGTTGAGAAATCCGCTGACAATCATATGGGTGCTGCCTTTTAGGTAACCAACTGTTTCTCTCTTGCTGCTTTTAATATTCTCTCTTTGTCTTTTGCTCTTGGCATTTTAATTATGATGTGCCTTGGTGTGGTCCTCTTAAGGTTCCTATATTTTGGGGTTCGGTGTGCTTCTTGGACTCCTAAGTCAAGTTCTTTCACCAGGTGTGGGAAGTTTTCAGTCACTATTTCTTCAAATAGGTTTCCGTTGTCTTGGTCTCTCTCTTTTTCTGGCACCCCTATAATTCGGATGTTGGTATGCTTGAGGTTGTCCCACAGGCCCCTTACACTATCTTCAATTTTTTGGATTCTTTTGGTTTCTTGCTTTTGATTTTACCTCTTTGTATTTCAAATCTTTAACTTGATTCTTGGGGTGCTCCAGAGCACTTTTAGGTCTTTGTATAATATTTTTTATTTCAATCAGTTTATGCTTAATTTCTGGTTGGTCCTTTTTCATATCCTTGAGAGTCTCCTTCATATTCTTGAGGGTCTCCTTCATTTCCTTGTAGGACTCATTCATTTCCACATTGGTCTTGATCATTTCCATGTTTGTCTTGATCATTTCCTTGCAGGTCTCATTCATATCCTTGAGGGTCTCCTTCATTTCCTTTGCGGTCTTGCTTATTTCCATATAGGTCTCGACCTTTTGTTGGAGCCTCTTCAGAAGCCCTATAACTGTGGTTTTGAATTCCATGTCCAGTCGTTTTTTTTCCCTCCATTTCTTTCACATCTGATTTCTTTCCATGTCGCTGCATGGTGGCTGCCTCCCTGAGTTAGTCAATTAGCTTTGTGTGGTAGACTTCCTACTAGGGACAGTGGCTCAGCCTCCCCGGTTACCTGAGGTGGATATGGGCTGTACAGTCTTGCTGAAGTTAAGCTCAGGTTAATCGTTGTTAGCACTTGGAGGGGTTGACCTCCAGGCCAATTGTCTGTGAAATTCAGCTGTGCTCAGATTGGATGGGCCGAGTCTCCGGGCCAAGCAGACAGCGTTAGCTCCGCCCTATGCGGCCCTAGGGACTCTGTGCGGGGGCAATGGCTTCTAGCACCTCTGAGAGAGAGCCGCTGCCAAGCTCCACCAGCTACTGGGTAATTCAGACTCTCCCCCAATGAGTCTGCATACCCAACATCTCACCCAGGGTCGTAAAACAAAGCAGTCTGATGGTTTCCTGAATGAGGGAGCAAGTTGAGAGCGCTCTGTACGCAGTCACGCAGCTGCGCTATTCCCAAGGTCACGCGCAAGCTTGTCTTCTCCACAAGCCGGGAGACCCCTGTAGCACTCCAACTTCAGCGTGCCCTCCCACTGTCCAGTTTTCACCCTGTATGATAGTGGGTTCCCTGGACTTCACCCAGAGCTGGAGAATCAGTCCAATGGGACGTCTTGGTCTCCCCGTTCGAGAAAACTGGCCGGTTTTCAGCCGCCCACCCTATCCGTTGGTGTGCGTGCTCCAAACCTCTCTCTGCGTGAATCTTCAACACTGTCCTCAGCTGCTCCTCCAAGTCACAGTGTCTTATCTTCACTTTTATTTGTGGAATTTTCACTCGGCCAGCTTTCTGGTGATTCTGGAAGGTGTTTGTTCTTTCGTTAAGTTGTAGTTTTAAAATTGCTGTGTGTGACGGCAAGATAGGTGTTTTACCTATGCCGCCATCTTGGTTCCTCCATAATAATTATTTTTACCTGTGTATTTTTTCTACATAATTTAACAGACTAAATATAATTTTAAAAGAATTATTAGTCTGTGTTTTTCAGTACACAGTGCATAAAGATGTAATTTTGTGACATCAACAACTAAAAGGGGAGTAATGGAGCTCTTAAAAAGCAGAATTTTTATGTGTTATTGAAATTAAGCAGCCATTCATTCAAATGAGAATGTTACAACTTTAAAATGTTAAATGTAACCTTGGTAGTAACCACAAAGAAAACAGCTGTAAAACATACAAAAACAAATTAAAGATAAATTAAACATTTTACTTCAAAAGACCAACAGGAAATGACAGACAAAACAAGTTGTAGAGCATAAAAAACAACAACACAGTGACATGACAGGAATTAGTTCCTTATCAATAATTACTTAGATGGTAAATGGATTAAACTCTCCAATCAAAAGATAGATATTGGGCCCCGGCTAGTGGCTCAGTTGTTTGAAGCATTGCCATGTACACCAAAATGGTTGTAGGTTCAATTCCTGGTCAGGTCACATGCAGGGGGCAACTGATTAGGAGGAGTGGACTGATGTTTCTCACAAAGATGTTTCTCTTCCTCTCTCTCTCTCTCTCTCTCTCTCTCTCTCTCTCTCTCTTCCTCCCTCTCCCTTCCTATCTCTATCAAATCAATAAAAAATTATTTTTAAAAAGAACAAACTAACAGAAAGAAAAAAAGTAATAAAAATTAGAGCAGAGATAAATGAACTAGATATTAGGGAAACAATAGAGAAAAATCAATGAAACCAAAAGCTGGTGCTTTGAAAAAGATAAACAGAATTGACATATCTTTAGTTAGACGGATTAAGGAAAAAGAGAGAAGACTCAAATTACTAAAATCAGAAATGAAAGTGAAGACATTATTATTATTTTTTAAATTTAACAAATCTTTATTGTTCAGATTATTAATTACAATGTTCCTCTTTTTTCCACCCTATAGCTCCCCTCCACCTGGTACCCATCCCAACTTCTGCCCTTACCTCTCCACCACTGTCCATAGGTGTATGATTTTTGTCCATTCTCTTCCTGCACCTCCCACACCCCTACCCCCAAGAATTGTCAGTCCATTCCCTCTCTATGCCCATGATTCTGTTATATTCACCAGTTTGTCCTGTACATCAGATTTCTAATTCACTTGATTTTTAGATTCTTTTGTTGATAGATGTGTATTTGTTGTTCATCATTTTTATTTTTACCTCCTCCTCCTCCTCCTCCTTCTTCTTCTTCTTCTTCTTCTTCTTCTTCTTCTTCTTCTTCTTCTTCTTCTTCTTCTTCTTCTTCTTCTTCCTCTTCTTCAAGAATACCTTTCAGCATTTCATATAATATTGGTTTGGCGGTGATGAACTCCTTTAGCTTTTTCTTATCTGCAGAACACTTTATCTGACCTTCAGTTCTGAATGATAGCTTTGCTGGGTAGAGTAGTCTTGGTTGTAGATTCTTGCTATTCATCACTTTGAATATTTCTTGCCACTCCCGTCTGGCCTGCATCGTTTCTGTTGAGAAATCCGCTGACAATCGTATGGGTGCTCCCTTATAGGTAACTAACTGTTTTTCTCTTGCTGCTTTTAATATTCTCTCTTTGTCTTTTACTCTTGGCATTTTAATTATGATGTGTGGTCCTCTTTGGATTCCTATAGTTTGAGGTTCTTTGTGCTTCCTGAACTTTTAAGTCTACTTTTTTCACTAGGTTAGGGAAGTTTTCAGTCACTATTTCTTCAAATAGGTTTTCATTGTCTTGGTCTCTCTCTTTTTCTGGCACCCCCCTAATTCAGATGTTCATATGCTTGAGGTTGTCTCAGGAGCTCCTTACACTATCTTCAATTTTTTGGATTTTTTTTTCTTCTTGTTTTTCTGCCTGTGTGGATTTTGCTTCTTTGTATTTCAAATCTTTTACTTGATTCTTACACTCCTCTAGACTGCTTTTAGGTCTCTGTATAATATTTTTTATTTCAATCAGTGTATGCTTAATTTCTAGTTGGTCCTTTTTCATATCCTCGAGGGTGTTGCTCATATGCTCAAGGGTCTCGCTCATATCCTCGAGGGTCTCATTCATATCCTTGAGGTTCTCATTAAATATATCGGCCTTTTCTAGGAGCCTCTTAAAAAACCTTATAACCGTGGTTTTGAACTCTATGTCCAGTCGTTTTTTTCCCCTCCATTTCTTTCAAATGTGATTTGTTTCTATGTCTCTGTATTTTGGCTGCTTCTCTGAGTTGGTCTAGTAGCTTTGTGTGGTAGATGTTCTCTAGGGGACAGTGGCTCAGCCTCCCTAATTACCTGAGGTGGATACTCTTGGTGAAGCCCTCTATGGGTTGCACAGTCTTGTTATAGTTAAGCCTAGATTGCTGTTGGTATCACTGGGAGGGTTTGACCTCCAGGCCAATTGGCTGTGAGGAACAGCTGTGTTTATGCTGTGAGAGCTGCTGCTCAGCTTGGCTGGGCTGAGTCTCTGGGCTGAGCAGGCAACCTTGGTTTCCCATCAGCCCTGCTTAAGCAGCACCTGAGTCCCTGTGCCCCACAGCAACAGCTGCATGCACCTCTGAGAGAAAGCTGCCACTGAGCTCTGCCCACTGCCAGACAGTTCAGCCTTTCCCCAAATGAGTCTGCACACCCCGTCTCACTCAGGGTTGGAAAACAATGCAGTCCCGTGGTTTACCTTCTTTTTTTTATTTCCTTCGGAACGTGAGAGCAAGCCACAAGTCCTCTGTGTGCGATCACGCACCTCTGCAGTTCCCAAGTTTACACCGTGAGCTCGCAGACCTCTGCAGCTCCTGAGTTTCAGTGTGCTTCCTCCCTATGATCCAGTTTCACCCCGTATGAGTCTGGGTTCCCTGAGACTTGTCAGGAACTAGGGAATCAGTGCAATGGGATGCCTTTGTCTCCCTCCCCATTCGAGAAAACCAGCCGGGTATTCAGCCAGCCGTCTGCACTTTCTGCCCGTGCGCATGGCTCTGTACCTCTTTCTCCTCACCTCTCTGAAACTCTGCTCTCCACAGCTCCTCTGAGTCACAGTGTCCTTCTATCTTTCCTTCTATTTGTGGAATTTCCACTCAGCCAGCTTTCTGGTGGTTCTGGATGATGTCTGTTTTGTCTTTTAGTTGTAGTTTTAAAATTGTTGTGTGGGGCAGCAGGATAGGTGTTTACCTATGCTGCCATATTGGTTCTTCTGAAGACATTATATTGATTCTGCAGAAATAAAAAGAATTATAGGAGAGGCATGAATAACTAGACAACAAAAAATGTGATAACTTAGATGAGAAGAACAAATTTTTAGAAACACAAAATTTAACAAGACTAAATCATGAAGTGATAGAAAATTGAAATAGTTCTACTAGTAAGGTTATAAAAAAAATCTCCCAACAAAGAAAAGCCCTGGACCCAATAGCTTTACCTGTTAATTCTGCCAAACATTTAAAGGAGAACTAATACCAATACTTCTCATACTTTTCCCCAAAATTGAAGAGAATAAATTTTAACATTCTTTGAGGCCAGCATAATCCTGATACCATTGCAAGAGAAGAAAACTAAAGGTCATACCCTTATAAACATTGACACAAAAACCCTCAACAAAATATTAGCAAGCATAATTCAGCAGCACAATAAAAGGGTTATGCACAATGACAAAGTGGAATTTATTCCTGGGATACAGGGATTTCATTCACCATACATATGAAAGTGGATCAATGTAACATGACACATCAATAAAAGGAAAAGAAAAACAACATGATTATCTCAATTCAATGCAGGAAAAGTATTTGACATAATGCAACATCCTTTCATGTTTAAAAACACTCAACAAAACAAGAATAGAAGGAAATTACTTCTACATAATAAAAGCCATATATAAAATACATACAGTAAACATAATACTTAGTCTTGATGCCCCTTTTCACTACATATATTTAATCTAGTATTCTAAGTTCTAGCTAGAGAAAAAAAAAAGAAAAAGAAATAAATAAATGGGATCCAAATTGGAAAGGAACAACTAAGATGATCTCTGTTTGCGTTATAATCTCATACGTAGAGAATCCTAAAGACTCCACCCCAAAAGATATTAGATACATCTAAGTAATTATTGATAAGAAGGGACTAATTTCTGTCACGTCACTGTGTTATTTGGGTTTTTTTTTATGCTCTACAACTTTTTTTCCTGTTGGTCTTTTGTGGTAAAATGTTTAATTTATCTTTAAATTTTTTTGGTATGATTTACAGCTGTTTTCTTTGTGGTTACTATGAAGGTTACATTTAACTTTTTAAAGTTATAATTCAGCAAAGTAGCAGAATACAAAGTCAACATACAAAATGAGTTGTATTTCTATAAAAAACAGTGAACAATCTGAAAAGGCAATTACAAAAACAGTTTCATTTACAATAGTGTCAAAAAGAATAAAGTACTTAGGAATCATCTTAACCAGGGAGGTAAAGACTTGTACCATGAAAACTACAAAACATTGCTAAAAGAAATTAGATATAAGTAAATGGAAACACATCCCCATATTCATGAATTGGAACTTAATATTGTTAAAATGTCAAAATTATCCAAAATTGTCTACAGATTGAATGCAATATCAGTCAAAATCCCAAGAAAATTTTTTTTTCAGAAATGGAAATACCAATACTAAAATTTATATGGAATGTCAAGGGACTCTAAATAGCCAAAAGAAATCCTGAACAAGAATAAAACTGAAAGACTCTCATTTCCTGATTTCAAAAACTTACTACAATGAGGTACCACTTTATGCTCATTAGTATGTCTACTATCAAAACAACAGAAATCAACAAGTGTTGGTAAAGATGTAGAGAAATTAGAACCTTGTGTACTGTTAGTAAAAATATAAAATGGTGCAGGGGGGCATCACCACTGAGTATTGTGTTTGCTGTGGGTAAGTGTACAAAGGTTCATTTAAAAATTTTAAATAATATTAAAAAATTAAAAATAGAATTATCATATAACCAAGAAATTCCATCTCTGGAATTACCCAGAAAAATTGAAAGCAGGGCCTTGAAGAGATGTGTATGCACCCATGTTTTTAGGAGTATTGTTCACATAGCTAAAATGTGGAAGCAATCAAAGTGTCCATCAGTAGATGAGTGGATAACCAAAATATAGTATATACATACAAGGGAATATTATTCTGCCTTAGAAAGGAAAGAAATTCTGCAATATGCTACAACATAGATGAACCTTGAAAACATTATACTGAAATAAACTAGTCATAAAGAGACAAACATATGATTCTACTTATATGATGTACTTAGAATTGTCAAAATCATAGAGATAGCCCTAGCCAGTTTGGCTAAGTGGATAGAGTGTCGGATCGAAGACTCAGGTTCAATTCCAGTAAAGGCCATGTACCTCGGTTGCAGGCTGGATTCCCAGCCCTGGTCAGGGTGGGTGCAGGAGGCAGCCAATTGATGTGTACCTCTCACAATGATATTTCTGACTTTCCCCCTCCCGTCCAGTTTTTTAAAAAATCAATGGAAAAACATCCTCAGGTGAGGATTAACAACAACAAAAACCATAGAGATAAAACCCTGGCTGGTCTGGCTCAGTTGGTTTTAGCATCAATCTGTGCACTAAAAGGTTGCCAGTTTGATTCCTGGTCAGGGCACATCAATGTATGGGAGGCAACCAATGTCTCTCTGTCTTTCTGTCTCTCTCTCAAATCAATAAAAAACAAACAAACAAACAAACAAAAAACATGTCCTCAAGTGAGGAGTAAAAAAAAATCACAGAGATAGAAAATATAATTGTTTCTTGGGCTAGGAGAGAAGAGAATGGGGAGTTACTGTTTAATAGGTAAGGAGTTTCAATTTTGCAAGATGAAAAGTTATGGGGTTGGGTGGTGGTGATGTGCACAACAGTGCGAATGTATATAATGCTGTTACTGATTGTACACTTAAAGTGGTTAAAATGGTAAGTTTTATGTTATGAGTATTTTAACACGATAAAATAATTAACTCTAGACAAGACACAGCTCTGGACCAACCTAACAACACACTCAGGAATATTTGTAAGAATACAAAACGATATGGCACCTAACATGGTAAAATTGCAATGTCTGGCATCCAATCACAATGAACAAAATAAACTGCAAACAAAATAGGTCCAGATGCATGGATGAATGTAACAGACTGACAGAGCTCGGAGGGGGACAGGAAGCATTTAACCAAAGAATTTACATACACATATGCATAGCCCATGGACACAGACAATAGTTTAGTGAAGGCTTGGGGTGGGACAGGATTTAGGTGGAAGAGGGATCAAGGAAGAGAAAGTAGAAAACATCTGTAATACTATTAACAATTTTACAAAATTACCAGGCATGTGAAGAAACTTGAAAACACAGGCTGAATGAGGAATGTATTAATTTCATTCTCTTTTAAATGTATTTTTATTGATTTCAAAGAGGAAGGGAGAGGGAGAGAGATGGAAATATCAATGATGAAAGAGAATCATTGAATGGCTGCCTTCTGCACACCCCCTACTGGGGCTCAAGCCTCCCACCCAGGCACGTGCCCTGACTGGGAATCAAACCAGGACCTCTTGGTTCATAGATTGATGCTCAACCACTGAGCCACACTGGCTGGACTTCATGTGACTTTTGTAACAAATTACAACAAACGTGATGGCTTAAAACAAAACGAGTTTGGTATTTCATAATCCTGAAGACCAGTCGCCTACACTGAGTGAGTTCTCAGGGCTGATTTCTTCCAGAGGCTCTAGGGAAGAATGTGTTTCTAGGTTCTGGAAGCTTCCTACATGTCTTGGCAGATAGCTCCACATTATATTTACCTCTGTTTCCATCATAACATCTCTCTCACTCTGACTCTGACCCTCCTGCCTCCTGCTTATAAAAACCCTTATGGCTGCATATGACACAGGTATAGAACGTAAGACATAGACATCTTTGGTGGGGCATGTGCATAGCTGCCACAAGAAGAAAAGAGAAACAATGGCACTGACTCAGAAATGATACAGAATTAATAAACAGGAAAACCGATGACAGTTATTATTACTGTAATCTATATGGTTGAGAAGATAGAATAAATATTAAACATATTTAATGGAAAGTTGGAAGATAAAAAAAAATCCAAACCAAATCTTCTAAGGATGAAAACGACAATGTGAAAAATAAAACAAAATGAGATTAATGAGTTAGGCGTTGCAAAACTTGGGAGACATTGTAATAGAAACTCTCCAAAGTAAAACAGAGAGCAGAAAATTAAAATAACATAGCAACAATGTGTGAAGCAATATCAAATTGATAAATAAACATGCAACTGGACTACCTAAATGGGATAGACAGAAAGAATATTTAAAGAAACAATTTTCTGATTTGATGAAAATTGTAAACTCATAGATTTAAGAAACTAAACAAACCCTGAACGTAAGAACTATGCAGAAAACTATACCACACAATCACACAATATAATCAAATTGCTTAAAACCATGAAAAAAAAATTTAACGGTGTCCCCTCCAAAAGACATATTACCAGGAAGATAGAAAATACATCAGATTTCTCATTATAAATAATGGATGCTAGGAGACAATGGAGCAACTTCCTTAAAATACTAAAAAGAGAAGAAAAACAAAAAACAACAACATCCTATCAACCAAGAATTTTTACCCAGCAAAATAAAGACACACCAGACATAGGAAAGATTTTTACTAAGGATTTTTATAAGGATGTCAAATGATATCTTTACCAGACTGAAGCCTAGACCTATACAATGAGGAAATCCACCAGAAATGATGACTACATAGTTAAATGTAATTTTCTTATTATTTAAACTAGAGGCCCGATGCACGAAGATTCATCAAGAATGGGCCTTCCTTCCCCTGACTGCTGGCACCGCCTTAGCTCTGGTCCAGAGCTGCCTTTCTGCCTTCCCACTCTGCCCAGAGGCCTGGAGTGGCTGGGGCAGTGCAGAACACCTGCATTGTCTCCCTACCCCTGGCTGCTCAGTGCCTGTGTATGCAAATTAACCCACAATCTTTGTTGAGTTAATTTGCATACTCACTCCTGATTGGCTGGTGGGTGTCATAAAGGTACAGTCAATTTGCATCTTACTCTTTTCTTAGTGTATCTATCTAAGAAATAATAATTATGAAAATGTAAAGTTCACTAATAACTATGTATATTAGTTAATTGGAGTCACCATAACAAAATACTATAGTTTGGGGAGAAATCAAGATGGCAGCATATGTAAACACCTAAACTGCTGCCTCACACAACAATTTCAAAACTACAACTAAAAGACAAAACGGACACCATCCAGAGCCATAGGAAGGGTGACTGAGTGGAAATTCTACAACTAGAAGGAAAGAGAAAAGCACACTGAGACTCAGAGAAGCTGCAGAAGGCAGAGGTAGAGAGGCGCGTGCACGGAGAGTGCTGGCAACTGAGTACATGGCTGGCTTTCTCAATCGGGAGGGAGACAAAAGCTCCCAACAACTCTGAACTCCAGTTCTGGGCAAGACTCTGGGGACCCAGACTCATTCGGGGAGAAACTGGACTGTTTGGCAGTGGACAGAATTCAAGGGCGGCTTTTTCTCAGAGGTGCTTGCAGTGGTTACCATCGGACACTGAGAAACAAGGGTCTTTTAGGGCAGGGGTCATGGAAATCAATGCTGTCTGCTCTTCCCTGAGACTTCGTCCCATCCAAGCTGAGCACAGACCCTTTTGCAAGTCTTCTCCCATAAGGGTGTCTGCAGCACAGAATTTCTCCCAGCATGGACACAGCTGATCCTCACAGCCAATTGGCCTGGAGGTCAACTCTGCCCAGTGATACCAATAGCAATCAAGGCTTAACTACAATAAGCCTGTGCACACAGCCCACAAAGGGTGCACCAAGACTGTCCACCTCAGGTAACTGAGAAGGCTGAGCTACTGGGCCATATAGAACACTTAGTACACAAAACTATTCTACTAATTCAAGGAAGCAGCCAAAATGCAGAGACAAAAAAACAGGTCCCAGGTTCAGGCTGCTGTTTCTACACTGAATTTGGCTTGAGCAGAGCAGCTATTGTTCTCATTTTTTCTGTTTTTTAAGGCTTCCACTTTTCTGGTCCTTCAGTTACACAGAGAGCTGCCATCTATTGAGGCTTTTACATTTTTTTTTAGCAAGTGCCTTTTTGTGTTCCTCTGTTGCCAGATTCCCTAACAAGTCTTGGATTGATGAACAAAGAAAAAATATACTGGTTAGCAAAAAATAACAGAGGTCCAGGGGCTAGTGGAGCTATCATGAAAGATCTAACATTTTCTTCCTTGGAGTCCCAGAAGAGAGGAGTAACAGAGTAGGCCTGGAGTAGTATAGGGAAAAATAATAGAGGAAAACTCCCCAAATTTGGCAAACAATGTAAACCTACAGACTGAAGAATCTGAGAGAACCTCAAATATGATAAACCCAAAGAAATCCATGGCACATCATAATCAAATGTCTAAAAACCAAGGACAAAGAAAAATATCTTGAAAGCATTGAGAGAGAAATGACATTTTTACCTAAAGGAGAAAAACAATTAGAATGACAGTGTGCTTGCAAGTAGAAATTATGGAAAAAATGACAAATTATTTTTCAAGTGCTAACACAAAAGAACCATCAACCCAGAATTCAATATACTTAAGAAATAAAGGAGAAATCAAGACATTCTCAGATAAAGAGGATTTATTGGTAGTAGATCTACCCTAAAAGAATGACTACAGGAATTTCTGTAAACAGAAAGGAAATAATAACAGAGGAAGTCTACAGAATGTTAAGTATGAAGGAAGAAAAGTAAAATAAAAAACGAAGTGGGGTAAATACAATACATATTTCTTCTCTTCTTGAGTTTTCTAAATTATGTATGATGGTGAAATAAAAATAGTAACATGAATAATGGTAGTTTTCAGTATATGTAGAGGAAATATTTAAGACAATTATAAATAGTGGATGGTAAAGGGACATTAAAGGAGATATAAGTCCTGAACACTTCACTTTAATAAGTAAAATATTGACACAATGGATATGGTAACTTACATGTCCATAATGTAATACTTAAAGAAACCATTAAAGAAGATATGCAAAGAGATACATTAAAAACATTTTAGAATTCTAAAAAACTTCAAGTAACCCACAGGAAGGCAGGGAAAATAAAACAGAAAAACAAAAATCAGAACAAACAAAATAAAAATGAAATGGATGACTTAAGCCTTAACATATCAATAATTATATTATATATAAAGAGTCTAAATATACCAATTAAAAGACAGAACTGGCAAGTAATTAAAAAAAAACCTGAATATTGTTTTAATATCAAAGTAGATTTCAGAAATAAAATTGAGAGAGAGAGAGAGAGAGAGAGAGAGAGAGAGAGAGAGAGAGGGAGAGAGATATTATATAATGTTATAAGGGTCAATCCACCAAGAAGAAATAGCAATCCTAACTATAATGCACAAATAAACAACAGAGCTGCATAATGTGAACCCAAAACTCAGAACTGAAAGGAAAAATAGACAAATATGCAATTATAGTTAGAGATAAAACATCTCTCAACATTTGATAAACTAGATAGAAAATCAACAAGGATATAGAACAACTCTACAACACCATCAACCAACAAGATTTAGTAAAGATTTATTGAACACTTTATCATATAACAACTTAATATACATTTTTTTCAGGTAGTCACAGAACATATATCTAAATTGGGCATTTCCTGGTCCATGAACCAAACCTCAACAAATTTTAAAGAAATGAAAATACATAAGATGTGCTCTTTGATGACACTGAAATAAAACTAGAAATTAATAACATAAAGATAACAGGGAAATCTCTGTACACTTGAAAACAAAATAACACATTTCTAATGACCCAGGGTCAAAGAAGAAATCTCAAAGGAAACTTAAAAATACATTGAACTGAATAAAAAGGAAAACACAACACATGGAAATGTATGGGAATCATCCAGAGCAGTGCTGTGAGGGAAATCTACAACATTAAATTCTTGCATTAAGAAAAAGGAAAATTCTCAAATTTAAGCTTGCATTTCAAGAAACCACAAAAACTAGAGCTAAATAAATACAGAGTGGTAGAAAAGAGAAATAATAGAAAGCAAGAAGCAATGATACTGACAACGACAAAAACTCCAGAGACAATCAATTAAATAAAAGCTGGTTCTTTAAAAGGTCAGTAAATCAATGGACTTTAAAAACTAAAACTATTTCCCCTATAATAAGAAAAAGACAGGAAAGCCCACTTTCACCATGCTTTTTCAACATAGTACTGGAACTCCTAGCCATAGCGATCAGACAAGAAGAAAAAATAAAAGGCATCCAAATTGGAAAGGAGGAAATGAAACTGCATTATTCACAGATGACATGATCAATGTACACAGGAAACCCTAAATACACCATCAAAAACCTACTAGATATAATAAATAAATTTGGCAATATAGCGGGCTACAAAATTAACACCCAGAAATCTATGGCATTAAAAAAATCTTTATTGTTGAGAGTGTTATGCTAGTATATCCACCTCCACCCCCCCTATTGATCACTTCCAGCACCCCCTGCAGGCTTTCACCTATTGTCTGCATCCCCGGGTTATGCATGTACACATACACATTCTTTGGTTGACTTCTTCCGAACCAATGACCCACCTTGCCTTCCTTTTGAGATGCAACAGTCTGTTTCTCTGATTGGCTTATTTCGCTTAGCATAATACTCTCCAGGTCCCTCCATGCTGTCTTAGGGTAAGAGTTCCCTTTTTTTTTTTACAGCTGCATAGTACTCCATTGTGCAAATGTACCCCAGCTTTTTTATCCACTCAGCAGCTGATGGGCACTTGGGCTGTTTCCCAATCTTAGCTATTGTAAATTGTGCTGCTATGAACATAGAGGTGTATATGTTTTTCTGATTGGTGTTTCAGGCTTCTTAGGATACAATCCTAGAAGTGGGATCACTGGGTCAAATGGGAGTTCCATTTTTAATTGTTTTAGGAAATTCCATACTGTTTTCCATAATGACTGCACAGTCTGCGTTCCCACCAGCAGTCTACTAGGGTACCCTTTTTCCACATCCTCGCCAGCACTTGTTATTTGTTGATTTGTTGATGGCAACCATTCTGGTGATAACTCATTGTTGTTTTAATTTTCACCTCTCTGGTGATCAGTGACTTTGAGCATATTTTTCATATGTCTCTTGGCCATGTGTATGTCCACTTTGGAGAAGTGTCTATTTAGGCCCTTTCTCCATTTTCTAATTGGATCATTTGTCTTCCTTTTGTTAAGTTGTATGAGTTCCTTATATATTTTGGATATTAACCCTTTATCAGATGCATCATTGCCAAATATGTTCTCCCTATAAGTGGGCTTTTTTTTCATTTTGTTGATGGTTTCTGTTGCTGTGCAAAAGCTTTTTATTTTGATGAAGTCCTACTTGTTTATTTTCTTCTTAGTTTCCTTTGCCCTAGAATATGTATCCGCGTATTGTTATGAAAGATGTCTGAGATTTTGCTGCCTATGGTTTCTTCTAAGATTTTTATGGTTTCATAACTTACATTTAAGTATTTTATCCATTTTCAGTTTATTCTTGTGTATGGGGTAAGTTCATGGTCTAGTTTTTTTTCTTTCTTTCTTTTTGCATGTATCTGTCCAATTTTCCCAACATCGTTTATTTTTTTATAGTATTGGTCTTCTATTAAAAATATATTTTTTATTGATTTTTTTACAGAGAGGAAGGAACAGGGATAGAAAGTCAGAAACATCGATGAGAGAGAAACATCGATCAGCTGCCTCCCGTACACCTCCTACTAGGGATGTGCCCGTATCCAAGGTACATGCCCTTGAGAGGAATCGAACCTGGTACCTTTCAGTCCACAGGCCGACGTTCTATCCACTGAGCCAAACCGGTCTCGGCCCAACATCATTTATTGAAGAGACACTCTTGACTCCATTGTATGCTCTTCCTTCTTTATCAAATATTAATTAAACATAATGGCTTAGATCAATTTCTGGGGTCTCTGTTCCGTTCCATTGACCTACATGCCTGTTTTTGTGCCAGTACCAGACTGTTTTGATTACAGTGGCTTTGTAGTATAACTTGACATCTGGTATTGTGATTCTTTAAACTTGTTCTTCTTTCTCAAGATTGCTATGATTATTCAGGGTTTTTTATTTCTTTTTGTTTGTTTTTTGGTTCCATATAAATTTTTGGAGTATTTGTTCTAGATCTGTGAAATATGCTGTTGGTGTTTTAAAAGGCATTGCATTGAATTGCTTTGGGTAGTATGGACATTTTAATGATATTAATTCTACCAATCCATGAGCATGGTATATTCTTTCACTTGTTTATCTATGGCATTTTTATATACCAATAATGAACTCTCAGAAAGAAAAACTACAAAAACTGGCTGTGTTACCATTGCAACAAAATAAATTAAGATACTTAGAAATAAATTTAACCAAGGAAGTAAAAGACCCCTACTCAAAACTATAGGACATTGAAAAAAAAGATAGATGAATATATAAACAACTGGAAACAAGTATTGAAGTAAAATGAGTTGTAATCTTTTCATTGTGGAGAGCTTGTCTTCAAATTGTAAAAACTGCATCATATGTGAAGTGCAATAAAATGAGCTATGCCTGTCTTAGGAACATGGTTATAACAGCTGCATCCAAATTTTTGGTTTAAGGGTCCAACACCTAGGTCAGTTTTGACTGCAAGTGTGTTGTCTTTTCCCTTATGAATATGTCATATGTCCTTGGGTCCTTATGTGTCTAGTAATTTTGTATTTTGTTCTGGACATTTTGATTTATGTTGTGAGACTCTGCAACCTGTTAAAATACTATGGAGAATATTGATTTTAAGCAGTCAATCAACCCAATTAGGTGTAGACTGCAAGTTCTTTCTCTCCTTCTGTGGGTGGTAGTTCCAATAGTTCAAGTTTCAAAGTGTTTGTTCACTTCTTTGGGTAGAACCATGCATGTGCAACTTAGACCTGAGCCCAGCACTTATGCCATTTATATGCAGTTAGGGGTGTACTTCTCTAGCTTTCTCTTCTCTGAGACTTCCAAACACACACTTTTTGGCTCACAGAAACTTTTTGGTATTTTTGCTATCTATCGTACCTTCTAGTAGTAGTGGGACTAGGATCTCCCTGAAGCTGGGCTGATTAAAAAAAAAAAAAGGAAGATGAATCTCTCTCTCTCTCTCTCTCTCTCTCTCTCTCTCTCTCTCTCCCCTCATCTACCTATATAGCTATTTTAACTTTTTTTTAATTGATTTTAGAGAGAAGGGAAAGAGAGAGAGAAACATCAGTGTGAGAGAGAAACATTGATTGGCTATCCCCTACACTCAACCAGACCAGGGGAACAGGAATGGCACCCATAACCTGAGTATGTGCCCTAACCAGCAATCAAACCCACCACCTTCCTGTGTATGGGATGACACTCCAACCACGTGAACCACATTGTCCAGGGCATATATCTATTTAGTGAGAGAGAGACAACACACAGTTATTTTCCCCTGCAATCTCTCTGGCTGACAGAGGTCCTGTTTCCTGGTTCTCTCTGGCCAGAAAGACAGGAGTTTCTGTTGCATGTGCTAACTGAGGAATTCTGTGACTGGGGCCACCTTCATGCCAAAGAGTTAAGAGAACAAAAATCAGGGAAACTCATTCTTATACACATCACTTCTGAGTTTGACTTCCCCACCAATGTGCCTGCAATTATTTACTTTTCAGAGTCCACAGGAAATTGGTATATAATTTTGTCTAGAAATTTTAGTTGTAATGAGTAGGAGTAATAGGCTGTAGTATGCTAATTCTATCTTGGCCAGCACAAGAAGTCCTAATACTTTTAAAATCTTATAAAATGTAAGCTTGAGTTTAGTTTATTTTGAAGGTAATCATGTGTGTGGGTGTTTTTCAAGTGGCTTCGCCATTCTTTCCCCCCCTTCCTTAGCAACAAGGAGTTTTAGAACAGTTGGTGTGGCAAATAAAAGACCCAATACATTATGGTCTTTTGTTACCAATGAGGAACTTCCAAACTGTACCTTTGCTTTACGTGCTCCCTGATTTAACAGAGCTTAACTTTAACATTTCTTAACGATTTTAAAAAAAAAAATTGATTTCTCAAAGTGTTATACTACTGCATTTTAAAATCTCAAGTTGGCTTCTGCTATATATTTAAATTTGGCAAAAAGTTATAAGGATAAGTTTATCACTACTCAATTCAAAACACTATTTATATGGTAAAAAACTTAATAAAAGTATTTTGAAGGAGTTTTCATAAGCTTAAAATTATGTCTATTTTCTTTGGTTTAAATGTAAGGGGAAAGATTTACCTTATTTCAATTAAAAGGATTGTTTTAAAATCAAATCAAACAAGTATGCAAATTTTCATAAGTAATGTTCGTTTTAAAAACATATATATTTTTCTCTTATTGCAGTTTAAAGACAGACAAATTTATACAGTCATTTATACAGCTTAAGAAACTGTATCTCTAGTGGATGTTCTGATCAGCTCATTTTTAGTAGACCATAGAAAGGAAGAGCTAGTTAACCTGTTGCTAAGCAACAGTGCCTCATAGATCAGAACTTCTGGAAACACAGTGTGTTAGGGGTATGAATTGTCGAAATTCACAAAGAGAGAGGGTGCAGTATACAAATGAACAGAGATCTGGGAAACTACCTTTTGAAAACTAAGCAAAAGCAATTCAAGTGAGTATTTGAGAAATAAACCAAAGGTCCAGTTCTCAAGTTCCTCCATGCACACAACACACACTAAACTCTAAAGAGTTCTACATGTGTACTGGCCAAAAGATTAACCCCAAAATAGCTCAATAAAATCAAAGCAAAAAATAACAATAAAGTGAATTTTTATTTACACACTTAAGGAACTTATATAAACAATGCTGCCTCTCATGGGTGGCGAAATAAAATCAGTACTGTAATTTTACTCATAGTTTGTTCAATTTCAAATCTGAAATACAAAGAATTCAGCAAAATTAAATGAAAAAGTTTGCATTTTTATAGATTTGAGAATTGGATTTCCTCTGAAATGAAATTGCTAACACCATAGAGCAGTGGTTCTAAACCTTTTTAATGCTGCAATCCACAGGTTGACAACCACTTCTGTAGAGCCTAAGACCATTGGAAAACACACATATTTACATTAACAGTAGCAAAATTACAGTTATTAAGTAGCAACAAAAATAATTTTATGGTTGGGCTCACCACAACATGAGGAACTGTATTAAAGGTTCGTGGCATTAGAAAACTTGAGAACCACTGCCCTAGAGAAAAAGTGTTTAAAGAAAATATGGATGATATATTGTATAATTTGCACATGAAATCTATATAATTTTGTTAACCAGTGTTTCCCTAATACATTCAATAAAATAGAAAAATAATGAACATTTCTGTTTTGCCTCAGTGGTGAAGAGATTAAAATTTTTATCTCTTTTGAGAAAATCTACTTTTCTATCTATACTAGGGGCCCGGTGCACGAAATTCGTGCACTGGGGGGTGGGTGGTCCCTCAGGCCAAACTGCCCCTCTCACATACTGGGAGCCCTCAGAGGATGTCCTACTTATGGCTCACCCCCTGCCCAAGGCTGAAAGCCTCTGGCCGAGGCTTTCTTCCTTGGGCAGGAGACCTTAGCCAGGGGACCCCAGCCAGCGATCGTCCTGTGATGGGGCTTATGGCTGACTGGCTCCACCCTGGCCCTGGCCTGCCCAAGAGCTTTTTTCAGCCTTGGGAACCTAGCAATCGCCCTGTCATGGGCCAATCGCTGATCGCTGGCTGGCTCTGCCCTGGCCCCAGCCTTGGGCAACAGCCATCTTGGTTGGGTGTTAATTTACATATTGCTCCTGACTGGCTTGTGGTCGTGGCTTATTGGGTGTAGTGAAAGTATGGTCAATTTGCATATTACTCTTTTATTGGATAAGATAAGAGAAATATGCAAATTAGCTGGGGTGCCATAACATCACAACCAAACAGCAGAGACCTGAGGCTGCATGGCACCTGGCTGGGGCAAGGGACCTCAGGTCATGTCCCCTGCCTTGTAGGGCTTGACAGAGGACCTCAGGCTGTGCTTCCCACCCAGCAGGGCTTAACGGGGGACCTCAGGCCACTCCCCCATCCCAGTGGAGCTCAAGTGGGGGACCTGAGACTGTGCACCCAACCTGGTGCTGGGCCGGGGGACCTGAGGTTGCACCCCCCACATGTAGGGAATTAATGGGGTTGGGGACATCTGGGTCTGGGTCTCACCCAGTGGGGGTGGAGCCAGCTGGATCTAGGTTTCCTGCATTTTCGAAGCACATGCAGGTGGTGGGCGGAGACTGGACTCTATGTCCTGAGGCGCACCTCAGAGTCTGACAGGAGGGAGATTTTCATATACATTTTACTAATTTTCTTTCATCTCTGACACTTCTATTATAGAGAAAGGGAAAATAGCAATATTAAAATATTTTCTCTAGTTAATTCCCTTCTAATGTGCATGAATTTTGTGCACCAGGCCAGTAGTGTAAATATAAGTTGATTTCAAGAAGAAGTATCAAGTAGTCCTTGGCCCATGATCTTCCAACCTTGGAGAAAATATTAAATTGGAAAACCAGGAGAATAGTTGGAATGGAAAATTCAATTATCTCAAATCCTATGGTTACCAAATAATTTTCTTTTCTTTTTTTGTGACTTTATTTAAACATTTCCAGCCTTAGGTAGGTGAAGTTTTGTGATAATGTTGCAATATATTTAAAGTGTTCAACATGATGATTTGATGATTTGATATTCATATATATTCCGAAAGGGTTCCCACAATCACATCCATCACTTCACAAAGTTACCTTTTGCAGAGGAATGCGGGATGTGCAATGTGAGAATGCTTAAGGTCTACTGTCATAACAAATTTCAGTTATCCAATACAGTATTGTCTACTGTAGTCACCATGCTGTAGGTAAGATTCTCAGAACTTATTCATCTTATAACTGAATGTTTTCACTCTTTTACCAATTATTCCTCATTTACCCCACCCTACCAGCTCCTGGTAACCACAATTTTACCCTATGCTTCTATGAATTCAACATTATTTTTAGAGATTCCATATATAAGTTATACCATACACTGTTGTTCTTTCTCTGCCTGGCTTTTTCACTTAATATAATGTCCTCCAGGTTCATCCATGTTGTCAAAAATGGCAGATATTTTTCTTTTGTAAGACTGAATTATCTAGAAAGAAAACTGTCTTCTTGAGGTGTATGAGCTGCTCTAGCAAATTAATTGAACCCTAAGAGGGGTTTGTAAGAACCTCCAATTTATAGCCCTACAACCAGAAGCATAAATAACAAATTGGAATTGTGATTGGCATCTGAGGTAGGTGAGGGGAAATCTTGTGGGACTGGGCTTGTGGAGTCTGATGCTATCTGCATTCGAGAGTCAGAATTGAGTTCAATTGTGGGAATCCAAGCTGAATTGGTTAGTGTGTGGAAAATCTACACATCTGTTTTCTGAAGTGAGTGGTAGTGTAGGGAAATATTAAGAGTAGAGGTGATAAGCAAAGAAGTGAGTTTTACCTCTAGATTCTATATACATGGCAGCCTGCAAATGTCTTGATTTTGTAAGAGTATCATCTCTGCGTTTTCTAGGGACCTTAGCCATTCTATAGCATTACTCAATAAGTAGTCTCTTTCCCCAGATCTGTAGACTCTCAAGAACATTACAAGCCAGGCCCCCTGCTTCCTGCAGATTGCCCTAACCTGAGGTATGAGCAGTGTTGCTCTTAGCCATCTGCGCTCTGAATTCACAAGCAGTCCCTAACAAGTTAAATGGTTTCAAAGTCAGTCTGCTATGCTCTTTCTGTTTGTGTGTCTGGAAGGTATATTTCCTTACTTAATCTACTTTTAATGTGCTCTCTCCTATTTACTATTAACACTTTCTAAATATACAGATGTTTCCAGGATACTCTTGTAGAAAATTACTTACATATTAGAAAATTAAGTAACTGAAAATGGCTGACATGTAGATAGGTTCACATGCAAATTTAGATGAAGCTACAGATTTATTACAGTGAAATATAACAGAGTTTTTTTTATTCTTGTGTAATTTGGTCATTCTTTCAACATACAATGCCTTTATTATGTGCCTACAGTATTGGAGATAAAGTATTGACAAAGTGATAAAGCCAATCCCTGCCCTCATGAAGTTTTCAGAGAGGAAGGACAAACAATGTACAAACAAGGATGAAACTTGGCATACCAAGTGGTCACGAGAGCTGTACAGAGAAATGGGGCAGGTGGTAGGGGAAGCGACATGTGAGGAAAGCATCACTGTTCCTCCTTGGTGATCACTGAGAGAGATCTGGGAGACCTCATCAACAGGGAGATATTTGAGCAGAGACATGAAGGGAAGGAGGGAGTCCACCATGTGTGTGTCATGGACAGGGATTCAAGGTGAAGAAACAGAAAATGTTAAGTCCTGGGGCAGGAGCATCTTGGCACATTTGAGAAGCGCACGAAGACCTGTGAGGTGGAGAAGAGAGAGTGAGGGGCCAGCTGTGAAATTAGAGCAGAGAGGTGACCAAGGATCAGATCATGTAAGAGTCACAAGGGATGCACACATTATGGCTTGAATTCTGGTGAGTAGAATGCTATTGGAGCTTCAAGCTGCAGAGTTATTCATCTCGGTCATCTGGTACTGGGTGGAGAGCAAAATGCAGGGATGAGGGCAAGAGCAGGGCATAGCAGGCCGAAGCTACAGTCATCCCGTCAAATAGTGATAGCGACTCTGAGTAGATAGAGTAAGGGGAGGTACTCAAGGGGTCAGATGAGGGCACTTTCTGAAGATGGATAAAGAAGCTTTGCTAGTGGGGAAGAGAGGGAGTACAGAGAGGGGAGAAGTCAAGAAAGACCACAAAGTTGGAGCCTGAACACCTGTCAGGATGAAGTTGCTGTCATGGAAAAGAGAGAGACCAACTGAGAACAGGTTCCGGGAAAGTCTGGTTGGTTAGGTATCCATATGGAGATGTCATGCTGGCAGATGGGTGGGAATTAGGACTGTGTGCAAAGGTTTGGGATGGATAAGTAAATGTGGAATCATGACAGTATAGATGCCATTAAAGCCATGAGATGGATGAAGTCAGCAAGTAGATGAGGAAGGAAAGTGTTCCAAGAAAAAGAAAGATCTTATACCCCAAAAGTGAAACATCATCAACCCCCTGTCAGAAACAGACACATGAGTGATTAAGATTGACAGCTAGCAGACAGGCAAAGAGGGCAGACTTGCCCTGCCTGCATACAGCCAAGGCCTGTGGAGACCCACCTAAGTAGAGGACCAGGCCCAGTAGATTGCTTGGAGAGTCAAGCAGGGTACTAAAAGCCAAAAGACATTATCTGACAGTGGTCAGCACCTAAGTACCTAACAGGAAGCCCAGAATTGGCATACAGAATAGAAGAGTGGGGTCCTAAACCAGCTCCTATGGGGCATTTATATTTTGCTGAAGTGAAGGACAGTTCATTTTTTTTAATTTAAAAAATAGAGGCCCAGTGCATGAAATTCATGCATGGGTGTGTGTGTGTGTGTGTGTGTGTGTGTCCCTCAGCCCAGCCTGCACCCTCTCCAATCTGGAACATTCCTCTCACAATGTGGAACATTCCCAACTGCTCACCTGACTGCCTGCCTAATTGCCCCTAATTGCTTCAGCCTGCTACCCTGATCACCCCCTAACCACTTCCCTGCCAACCTAATCAACATCTAACTGCTGCCTTGCCAGCCCCATTGCCCCTAACTGTCCTCTCCTATAGGCCTGGTCACCCCAACTACCCTCCCCTGCTGGCCTGGTCACCCTTAACTGCCCTCCCTTGCTAGTCTGGTTGCCCCTAACTGCCCTCCCCTGCCAGCCTGATCGCCCCTAATTGCCCTCTCCTGCAAGTCTGGTTGCCCCTAATTGTCATCCCCTATGGGCCTGGTCACCCACAACTGCCCTCCCCTGCTGGCCCAATTACCCCTAACTTCCCTCCCTTGCCAACCTGGTTGCTCCTAACTGCCCTCCCCTGCAGGCCTGGACACCCCCATCTGCCCTTCCTTGCAGGCCTGCCCCCCCTCAACTGCCTTCCCCTTGTTGCCCCCAACTGCCCTCTCCTGCAGGCCTGATTCCCCCCATCTGCCCTCCTCTGCAGGTCTGGGTTCCCCCTGCCCCCAACTGTTCTCCCCTGTAGGCCTGATTGCCCCCAGCTATGCTCCCTTGAAGGCCTGGAACCTCCCAACCGAGGCCTGCAAGGGAGGGCAGTTGTGGGTGACCAGGCCCATAGGGGATGACAATTAGGGGCAACCAGACTTGCAGGAGAGGGCAATTAGGGGTGATCAGGCTGGCAGGGGAGGGCAGTTAGGGGAGACCATCTTGTGGTGGCCATCTTGTGTCCACATGGGGGCAGGATCTTTGACCACATGGGGGCAGCCCTCTTGTGTGTTGGAGTGATGGTTAATTTGCATATTATTCTTTTATTAGATAGAACAATTTAATCATTTTACTTTTTTTGTACCTTTTTCCTAATTTTAGGTTTTTTCTTTCTTCTCCTTTTAAAAACTGGTCTTTATCTGCTTTATTGATGTGTTATTTTTATAGTTTCTGTTGGTTTATTCATATATCTAATTTCCTCTTCCCTGTTCCTACTCCATTTCCCTTTCCCTTATCATTTTCTTCACTACTCAATTTTCAAAAAATTTTTTGCTGAGACTGGTTTGGCTCAGTGGATAGAGCGTCGGACTGGGGACTGAAGGGTCCCGGGTTCGATTCCAGTCAAGGGCATGTACCTTGGCTGCGGGCACGTCCCCAGTAGGGGGCGTGCAAGAGGCAGCTGATCGATGTCTCTCTCTCATCGATGTTTTCTGACTTTCTATCCCTCTCCCTTCTGCTCTGTAAAAAATCAATAAAATATATTAAAAAAATTTTTTTTCCTTTCTTCTTCTAATTTTTTGTAACTTGTTTCACTTCCTAACTTTAGACCTATGTGCTCTCTCCTCTATTCTCCTTTTCTCCCCATATTCTTCCTTTTTCTCTTTCTTTATTTTTCTTTTCTTACTATCATTCTTGCTCTCTTTTCTCTGGTGGTCACTTTTGTTGGGGTTATAGGTGTCTTGTGTATACTTGTGTTCTGTTCCTTCTGTGTCATGTCTTGTCATGTAGGTTTTTGATGGCTGTTCAATCAGCACCTCTACAAAGGTTGGTATGATGTGGTAGGCAGTGAGCTAGCTACATAATCAGACACCCTGAGAGGATACTCCATCCACAAATGGGACAATAACGTTCAAGACCCATTACATCAGAAGAACCCAAATATCTCAAGTTGGGGCTTCCCTAGAACATCCAGCCCCAGAGACCTGAGATACTGCACCATTGGGTCCCATAAAACATCTACTACATAAGACAAATTCAAAATACCTGAGGGTATAGGTATTTTATTCTTTTTAAAAATATATTTTATTGATTTTTTACAGAGAAGAAGGGAGAGGGATAGAAAGTTAGAAACATGGATGAGAGAGAAACATTGATCAGCTGCCTTTTGTACACCTCCTAATGGGGATGTGCCCACAGCCAAGGTACATGCCCTTGACCAGAATCGAACCTGAGACCTTTTCAGTCCGACGCTCAATCCACTGAGCCAAACCAGTTTCAACGGTATTTTATTCTTTTGGTTGCTATTACAAAAGGAATTGTTTTTTTCCATTTCTTTTTCTGAAGTTTTTGTTGTTAATATACACATTGATTTTGTAACCTGCAACTTGACTTTACTTATTTATTGTTTCTAATAGTTTTTAGGTGGGATTTAGGTTTTCTTTATACAGAATCACATCTGCAAAAAGTGACAGTTTGGCTTCTTCCTTTCCTACTTAGATGCCTTTTATTTCTTTCTCTTGCCTTATTGCTCTGGGTAGGACGTCCAGAACTATGTTGAATAAGAATGGTGAGAGTGGACATCTTTATCTTGTTCCTGATCTTAGGGAGAAAAGTTTTCAGGTTTTACTATTGAGTATTATATTAGCTGAGGGGTTATTATAGCTGAACTTTATTATGTTGAGGTACTCTCCTATCCCTATTTTATTGAATGTTTTAATCATAAATGAATGTTGTATCTTATCAGATACTTTTTCTGCATCTATTAATAAGATCATATAATTTTATCCTTTATTTTGTTAATGTGGTGTATTAACTTGATTGATTTGAGAATTTTGAACAATCCTTGTGCCCCTGGAATGACTCCTACTTGATTGAGATGTATTATTTTTTGGATCAGTATATATATATATATATATATATATATATATATATATATATATATATATAAATATGTTGTTGTATTTGATTTGCTAGTATTTTGTTTAGTATTTTAGCATCTGTATTCATTAGAGATATTGGTCTATAGTTTTATTTTATTGTGTTATCTTTACCATGTTTTGGTATCAGGGTTACCAGTATATTGGCCTCAGAGAATGTATTAAGAAGTATTGCCTCTTCTTCAGTTTTTTGGAAGAGTTTGAAAAGTATAGGTTTTAATTCATTTTGAACATTAGGTAGATTTCATTGGTGAAGCCATCTGGTTTCCAGACTTCTGTTTTTTGGGAGGTTTTTGATTGTTGTTTCAATTTCCTCACTGCTGATTGGTTTATTTAGATTTTTCAGTTCTTCATAATTTAGTCTAGGAAGGTTATATATTTCTTGGAACTTATCCATTTTTTCTAGGTTATTGAATCTGGTAGCATAAATCTTTTAAAATATTCTAGTATGACTCTGTGTATCTGTGATGTCTGTGGTGACTTCTCTCTCATTTCTGATTTTGTTTGTATGGGTCTTTTTCCTTCTTCCTTAGTGAGTCTAGCCAAGGTTTGTCAATTTTATTAAACTTTTCAAAGAGCCAGCTCTCCGTTTTATTAATTTTTAGTAATCTTTTTGTTCTCTATTTTATTTAATTCTGCTCCAATTTTAATTATTTCTTTTCTTCTTCTGACTTTGGGTTGCTTTTGTTCTTTTTCTAGCACTTTAAAATGTAATGTTAGGTTGTTTACTTGGGATTTCTCTTGTTTCCTGAGATAGGCCTATAACGATATAAACTTCCCTCTTGTTACTGCTTCCACTGAATCTCAGAGGTCTTGATATGTTGTGTTATCATTCTCATTTATCTCTATACTAGCATATCTTTTGATCTCACCTTTTATTCCTTCTTTGACCAAGTCAATTTTCAGTAGTCTATAGTTTAACCTCCACATATTTTGGGATTCTTTACTTCCCGTTTGCAGTTGATTTCTAATTTCAAGGCATCATGGTCAGAAAATATGCTTGGTATAATTTCAATCTTCTTGAATTTGTTGATGCTAGTTCTGTGACCCAACATATGGTCTATCCTTGAGAATGTTCTATGTGTACTGGAGAAGAATATATAATATGATATTCTGGGATGAAAGACTCTGTAAATGTCTATTATATCCATTTGGTCTAGTGTTTCATTTAAGGCCAATATTTCTTTATTGATTTTTTGTTTGGTTGATCTGTCTAGAGTTGTTAATGGAGTATTAAGGTCTCTAACTATAATTGTTTCGATCTCTTTCTCCCTTTAGTTCTGTGAGTAGTTATTTAATATATTTCTGTGCTCCCTTTTTGGGTGCATATATATTAAGAAGTGTTATGTTTTCCTGATGTAGTGTTCCCTTTATCATTATAAGGTGTCCATCTTTGTCTCTTGTTATCTTGAAATCTACTTTGTCAGATGTAAGTATGGCTACACCTGTTTTTATTATTATTATTTTTTTGTGTGGATGTTATTTGCTTAGAGAATCATTCTCCACTCCTTTACTTTGAATCCACCTTTGTCTTTGCAGCTTAGATGTGTCTCTTGCAGGCAGCATATGGTTGGGTTTTGTTTTTTGATCCACTCAGTTACTCTGTGCCTCTTTACTGGTGAATTCAGACCATTTACCAGTACATATAGGGTAACTATTGATGTATGAGGATTTCCTACAGTAATTTTATCTTTTGTTTTGTTGTAGCTCTGTGCCTCCACTGGTTCTTTTCCTTTATGTTTCTATCTGTTGTTTTTTGTTAGGTGGAATTCCACACATCTTTCCTTTGTTTCCTCTTTTTTTTTTAAGCTATATGTCTTATGTCTTTTTTTTTTTTGCTGGAGGAGATTTTTGTGTGAGGTTGCCATAAGGTTCATAAAAAATGAAGTTTCATATGTACCAAAGTTTTTTTCCTTTTGAGTGCATCGGATCTTCATCTTCTTTTGACAGTTCTTTTCCCCCTTCTCTTTTTATGTTTCTGTTGTTACAAATTATCGCTCTTTATGCTGTATTTTGGTGATCTTACTCATAGTGTTGTGACCTTATGTTCTTTGTTTCAGGTAGACCAACTCACTTGAGTATATTCTGCAATGAAAGTTGTCTGGTGCTAAAATCCCTCAGCTTCTGTAGTATTTCTGGGAATGTCTTTATTTTATCTTCATATTTAAAGGATAATTTTGCTGGCTATATTATTTGTGGCTGCTAATTTCTCTCTTTCAGACATGCAAGTATTTGATTCCACTCTCTTCTGGGTTGTAGAATTTCCGCTGGGAAGTCAGATAAAATTCAAATGGATTTTCTTCTTTTCCCTGCCTGCTTTGAGAATTTTTTCTTCATTTTTGACAGTTTCTTTACCAAGTGACTTGGAAAGGGCCTCTTTGTATTGAGGAACAAGGTGTACTGTTTGCTTCTTGGGTACAAGGATCTAGTACTTTCCATAGATTTGGGAAGTTCTCATCCACTATTTGTCTTAATAGACTCTCCCTTTCTTCCCCTTCCACAATTCCTATGATTCTGATGTTACTTTTTTTTAAAAATATATTTTATTGATTTTTTTTTTTTTTTTTTTACAGAGCGGAAGGGGGAGGGATAGAAAGTCAGAAACATGGATGAGAGAGAGACATCGATCAGCTGCCTCTTGCACGCCCCCTACTGGGGATGTGCCCGCAGCCAAGGTACATGCCCTTGACCGGAATCGAACCCGGGACCCTTCAGTCCACAGTCCGTTGCTCTATCCACTGAGCCAAACCGGTCTCGGCTGATGTTACTTTTCTGATGGAATAAGAGAGGTCTCATAGAGCTCTTTCATTTTTCTTTATTCTGAGGTGTCTCTTCCCCCTTCCCCCCGTCTACATCATTTCTTGATTTATTTGTTTGATATCCTCTGGTTCTTTCTTCTAACTGGTTGGTTCTGTTTTCTGTGCTCAACAGTTCACTCCTAATCTCTTTAATTGCCTGTTTCATTTCCAGGAGTTCTGATAGATTTATTTATTTTTATTTTTTATTTTTTTAGCAGGCTAAATTTTAAAAAATCCTTATTGTTGAGAGTATTACAGATATCCCCCCATTATCCCACTCCACCTGGTTTCCACCCACCTCTGGCCTTCTCCACGCTACTGTCTGTGTCCATAGATAAGATCTTTGATTAATTTACTCCCACCCCTCCCCCGTTCCCTCTGAGATTCATCAATCTGTTCCATGCTTCCATGCTTGATTCTATTTTATGCACCAGATTATTTTGTTCATAAGATTTCTTGTTTGTTTATTTGATTTATAGATTCAGTTGTTGATAGATATGTATTTTTGCCATTTTATCATTTTTTTTCTTCTTCCTCTTCTTAAAGAATACCCTTCAACATTTCAGGTAATAATGGTTTGGTGGTTAAGAACTCCTTTTTACTTTTTCTTGTTTGTGAAGCTCTTTATCTGACCTTCAATTCTAAGTGAGAGTTTTGCTGGATAGAGTAATCTTTTTAAAATTTTATTTATTTTAATTTTTTTCTGTCTTATTTCTTTTTTTTGGTATTGTTTAAAGTATTACATGTAGTAGTACATTTATCTCCTTTATTCACCCCATTGACTTTCCCCCAACCTCCCCTATCCTCCCCATCACGTACCCTAATCCCCCTCCAGTGTCTTGTGTCCATTGGTTGTGCTTATATATATACATACAAGTCCTTGGGTTGATCTCTTTCCCCCTTCCCAACACTCCCCAGCATTCCCACTATAATTTGACAGTCTGTTCGATGCTTTACTGCCTCTGTATCTATCTTTTTGTTCATCAGGTTATAGTGTTCTTTATTTTCCATAAATGAGTGAGATCATGTGGTATTTTTCTTTCATTGCCTGGCTTATTTTACTTAGCATAATGCTATCCAGTTCCATCCAAGCTGTGCAAATGGAAAGGATTCCTTCTTTTTTTAGAAGTGTAGCATTCCATTGGGTAGATGTACCATAGTTTCTTAATCCACTCATCTGCTGACGGGCATGTAGGCTGTTTCCAAATCTTAGCTATAGTGAATTGTGTTGCTATTAACATAGGGGTGCATATATCCTTTCTGATTGGTGTTTCTAGTTTCTTGGGATATATCCCTAGAAGTGGGATTACTGGGTCAAATGGAAGTTCCATTTTTAGTTTTTTGAGGAAACTACATACTGTTTTCCACAGTGGCTGCACCAGTCTGCATTCCCACCAGCAGTGCAGGAGGGTTCCTTTTTCTCCGCATTCTCCCCAGCACTGTTGTTTGTTGATTTGTTGACAATAGCCATTCTGACAGGTGTGAGATGGTACCACATTGTCATTTTGATTTGCATCTCTAGGGTAATTAGTGACTTTGAGCATGTATTCTTTTTTTAAAAAATTAATAAATCTTTATTGTTTAGATTATTACAATTGTTCCTCTGTTTTTCCCCCAATAGCTCCCCTTCACCTGGTTCCCACCTCACTCTCTGCCCTTACCTTCCCACCCCACTGTCCTCATCCATAGGTGTACGATTTATGTCCAGTCTCTTCCCGCACTTCCCACACCACTTTCCCCCTGAGAATTGTCAGTCCACTCCCTTTCTATGCCCCTGATTCTATTATATCCACCAGTTTATTCTGTTCATCAGATTTTTAAATTTATTTTTAATTAATTAATTAGTTAATTAATTAATTTTTATTATTTAAAGTATTACAAATAGTAGTATACATGTTTTCCTTTTTTCCCCCATCATCAGATTTTTTAATTCACTTGATAGATATGTATTTGGTGTAATTTTTATCTTTACCTTTTTCTTCTTCCTTCTCTTCTTAAAGAATACCTTTCAGCATTTCATATAATACTGGTTTGGTGGTGATGAACTCCTTTAGCTTTTCTTATCTGTGAAGCTCTTTATCTGACCTTCAATTCTAAAATTATAGCTTTGCTGGGTAGAGTAATCTTGGTTGTAGTTTCTTGCTGTTTATCACTTTGAATATTTCTTGACACTTCCATCTGGCCTGCATAGTTTCTGTTGAGAAATCAACTGACTGTAGCCTGGGGACTTCCTTGTAGGTAACTAACTGTTTTTCTCTTGCTGATTTCAATATTCTGTCTTTTACTTTTGGCATTTTAATTATGATGTGTCTTGATGTGGTCCTCTTTGGATTCCTCTTGTTTGGGGTTTTCTCCACAAGAGAGAGAAATAAGTCTATTTATTTTACCAGGTAGGGAAAGTTTCCTGACATCATTTTTTTCTAATAGGTTTTTAATATTTTGCTCTCTCTCTTCTTCTGCCACCCCAATAATTTTGATGTCAGCACGTTTAAAATTGTCCCAGAGGCTCCTTACACTATCTTCATATTTTTGGATTCTTTTTTTCTTTTTGTTTTTTTCTGGTTGGGTGGTTTTTGTTTCCTCATATTTCAGATCTTTGGTTAGATTTTTGAGGTCCCTTGATCTACAGTTGAATTTCTGTATATTCTTTATTTCAGACAGTGTATGCTTAATTTCTGACTGGTCCTTTTCCATTTTCTTGGAATTCTCATTAAGGTCCTTGAAGGTCTCACTAAGCTTCTTCGAGGTTTCATCAAGTTTCTCGGTGGTTTTTAGAAGATTCTTAAGTAATCTTATAAATGTGGTCCTGAACTCTATTCTAGTAGTCTTCTTTCCTCCATTTCTTTCATTCATGACATGTTTCTTTGTCTCCTCATTTTACTGTTTCCCTGAGTTGATGGATTGGAAGAATTGCTGTGCTGGAGACACACCTATGGGGAAGGACTTGCTTCAGTGGGGCTTTGGTGCTCACCAGGTCTGCCTCTTGAATATGTCACTTAAGGATATCAGTAGTTGAATTTGATGTCATTTCACACTGACCTCTAGATATACTAGCTTCTGGATCTCCAATGGGATGCAGGTCAGCTACTGTCTGAGGTGACCCAACAGGACCTATAGTGAGAACTACAGTTTTCTCCTCTTTGCTTGGGGTTTGGAGGTTTTGGGGCTGTCTGACCAGAGCTGCATTTTGTTAGATTAAGCTGCGAAAAGGCAGGTGATTTATATGAAATGTCTCTGTGCACAGCTCAGGTGGCTTTGCAGATTACATGGGTGGCATCTGAGGGAGTCACTAGTCTAGGGTGTGGCAAAGAGTGATGGCTGCCAGTCAGTCTTCTCTGTGTCTCCGCATTCCCAAGACCCTATGTCCCACCCTCCTGTGCAGTGAACAATGATTACTGTGTGCAGATCTGCAAGGAAGCTACCCTCACTTTCCAACCTGATGGCAGACCATCCAGCTTCTCCCTGTAGGGGTCTGGGTCCCCAGTTTCCCCCCAGAAACTGGAGTTCAGAGTAATCAGGAGCCTGTTTCAATTTGGGTTGAAAACAACAAGCAGCACACCCAATCAGCCTGGTTCACGTGCCTCTGTACCTCAATTTTTCAGCACTCGTGCATGTGACAATGCTTTTTTCCCTTTCCTTCTAGTTGCAGAACTTCCACTCAGCCAGCTTTCCTGTGGTTCTGGGTAATAGATGTTTTGTCTTTTCTTTGCAGTTTTGAAATTGTTGTGCAAGACAGCAGTTTAGGTGTTTACCTATGCCACCATCTTGGTTTTTCTCTCTCTTTTTTAAAAAATGTATTTTATTTATTTTTTACAGAGAGGAAGGGAGAGGGATAGAGAATCAGAAACATCGATGATAGAGAAATATCAATCAGCTGCCTCCTGCACACCCTTCACTGGGGATGTGCCCATAACCAAGGTACATGCCCTTGACTGGAATCGAACCCGGGACCCTTCAGTCTGCAGGCTGATGCTCTATGTAGTGAGCCAAACCGCTTTCTGCACTAGTCTCTCTTCTTAGAGAAAATCTTTTGAAATTTAACTGATCTAATATACTTTTAATTGTATGGAATGCCTTATCAAATAAAAATTAATAACCATATATTAAATGTTATGAAGGTTTTGGCCTCTAAGGAGGGTAAAAAGTTTCTTAAAATTTAATAGCAAAATTTTAAGATGGAATTTAAAGTAACAGAAAGCCCATAGCTGCATGCATTCTTTTTTTTTTTAATATATTTTTTTATTGATTTTTTACAGAGCGGAAGGGAGAGGGATAGAAAGTCAGAAACATCGATGAGAGAGAGACATCGATCAGCTGCCTCCTGCACGCCCCCTACTGGGGACGTGCCTGCAGCCAAGGTACATGCCCTTGACTGGAATCGAACCCGGGACCCTTCAGTCCGCAGTCCGACACTCTATCTACTGAGCCAAACCAGTCTCGGCTGCATGCATTCTTAAATAACCTAGATGTGGGGCAACATTTGAGGCTTGTGAATCAAATGTAAACATTTACTAAATTTGCTTTACTTTTTAAATAAAGATACCTACTTTAATTACCTAAATAAATTAGCTTTTTAAATTATAATCAAGATTTTCAGTTAAAAGAAAAGCCAATATTTTTATAAAGAATTCTAATAAAGACCAGAAACAGCTAGTGAGATTTTTGTTTGTCTGCAATATAAATTCGTCTGCCTTTTAAAAGAACGAATTAAACAGCTGCCATGATGGCCACATGGCTTGCCAGTTCTCCAATGGGCTGGTGTCTTAAAAGCCATAGGGCCCAACCCCTTCATTTTGAATAAGCCAAAGACTTTGTAAGCAATTTGATTAAGTATTCTAAAGAAAGTTACTGAAGGCTTCCCATGATCCCTCTGTATATGCAAATTAGCCAATGGGGATACTCTTAAAAAATAAATTTCTAGCTTAATGAAAAGGAGAAATTTAAAAATTTTGAAATCTCTTTCACTGGTATTTACAGATAAACTGAGGATTGTTATTAAAATATTAAATCTAATCTGTACTAGTGGTCACCATAACCTTAATAGAAATTGTTTCATGTGACAAATATTTTTAAATAAAACTCTTTGTAGCCAGAAAGTTAGTTTGGAAGGAAATAAAGAGAGGTTTCCTTCAAATGTCTTATGGGCAGGTAATTGGAGACCAATGTATTAGGCCTCAGAAGGTGGATATAAGAAAAGATTATCTTAAAACTTTAAATGATTTTCAGGAATTTTTAGGGGATGTTAACTGGTTAAGACCTTATCTGAAGATCTCTACAGGAGAAATGACAAATTTATTTAATTTACTTAGAGGTGACTCTAATCTTTCCTCTCCTCAAACATTAACAGATGGAACTAGAAATGAGTTGTTAAGAGTTGAGCAGGCAATTTCCCTAGCCCACGTAGCATGGGTTCAGCCAAAATTACCTTTATTGGGACAAATTAACCCTACTGCAAGTAATCCAACTGGAGTCATCTTTCAAAATAAAAATTCTCCTGCCATTACTGAATGGGTCCACATAGGGCATCAATCCTCTAAAACTGCAGTTACATATATAGAACTATTGGCCCAATTAATATTTCAAATTTAAAAATGTTGTAAACAGCTTCGAGGGAAAGAGCCCCAGTGTATCTATCCCCCCCTTTCACTGGGAAGCAATTAAAAATGCAATTTCAGACTGATATAAATTGGAAAATTGGAGTAAGTGGATTTCAGAGGAACTTAGCTGTCACCTATTAAAAGATAAATTAGTACAATTTTTATATAATACCTCCATCATTATAAATTTAGACCGAGTCATACTGACTAGTCATTCTTCTGTACAAAGAATTGAACTAGAAGGTATTAAGGCTTCATTGCAGGATTTCTAAGATTCCCTTCATATGGTCTCTGATTCCTTTTATGCTGCGAACTTAGTGAATAGAATTGAAACTGCCCGGTTGGAATGGCTTAGTGACCAAAGTTTATTTTCACTATTTAAACAAGTTCAGCAGATTGTACAACAGAGACAATATTTTTTATATCACATCAGGGCTCATAGTTTCTTATCTGGCCCTTTAACAAAAAGAAATGCACATACTAATCAATTGATTGCTTCATTAAAAGAAGCCTTAGAGTTTCATCAGCTTTTATATCAGCCTGCCAAAATGCTGTCTAAACAATTCTCAATCACTCAACAACAGGCAAAACAGATTATTAAGGAATGTCCCACTTGTATGTTATATCTACCTCAAGGGCCTAACAAAGGAGTCAACCCTAGAGGTTTACTAAGAGAACATATCTGACAAATAGATGTAACACATTATACTCCTTTGGATGCCTTGGGGCATTACATATCTTGGTAGACACCTTTTCAAAAGTAATGTGGGCTACTGCATCTACAGGAGAAACGGCAAAACAGGTTATTAATCATTGCCTAGCTGCTTTTGCCATCATGGGAGTTCCAAAAATTATTAAAACTGATAATGGGCCTGCTAATACAAGCTGTCAATTCCAGGATTTTTGTAAAAGGTGGAAAATTCAGCATATTACAGGAATACCATATAATTCCCAAGGACATGCCATTTATTGAATGACAGCATCAGCGGCTAAAATCCCAACTTGAAAAACAAAAAAGGGGGATGATGGAGAAATCACCTGTGGGTAAGCTGCACCAAGCCTTAATTACTTTAAATTTCTTCGCTTGATGCTGATGGCAAGATACCTATGGAGCTACATTGGTGTCAGAATAAAACAAAAGAAAATGGTATGGTTAAATGGAAAGGTCCTGAATCTGGACCTTATGGAAGGGACTCAATCCATTATTAACCTTTGGCAGAGTGTATGCTTGTACATTTCCATAGAATCTTTCCAAACTCATGTGGATTCCTGCAAGAAATATTAAACTGCAACAGGGATCCAAAAGAGAAACTAGCCAGACTAATGAGGATCTTGTGCCTGGAGCCACACCATACAGGTGCAGAAAATCAGATGTCTCAGCCATAGAGAACAGTGACTCCACACAATCTGCTGAAGATAAGGAGCAGGAGGAGGACGAGCCAGACAACAAACAGCCCAGATACAGCCTGAGGCATGATAAAGAAGACTGTACAGATGCCTAAGAACATCTTTCTTGCCATGCTAACCGTAACCAGCTATACGGTAATATTACCTGAGGCAAATGGGGAAGTATTTTGGACTTACCTTCCTGACCCTTTATGGGTAAGAACCCTTACATGGGCTGATCCCCCACCTAATGTAGTCACTAATAATACCAAACACCTTGGTTCATCCAAGAGGAAATGGGTGAGGCCAGAAAGTATAATTACACAAGTATCTCCACCCACCTTCCCTTTTTGTATAAAACAAAATCAAACCACTTCTCCTTCATGTATAAAATTAAAGAGAGATTTCTGGCTTGCATGGACAACAAAGGAGGGAAAGAAAAAGCAAAATTATATCTACTATCACTAGTTCCTCCTGGGAGAGGTGAAAAAAATGTAAATAAAACCTTGTCTATACAAAAAGAAATTGACAGCCAGTTTAAAATTGAATTGCCATGGCCTAGAGCAAAGAATATCTTTACATGATATTATTCTACAATGTCATTATAATTTTTGATATTTTAAAACAGCATATTGTGCAATTATCCCAAACTTACAAACTAATTCTTTGAATGTTTGGCAGCAATGTTAAAAGGACGTGTAAGGATTTAAACCCTCCCACTGTGTAGAAGTCCCCCTGGGAATGCACTTGAGCATTCTATATTGGCCTCTCTTGCCCTTTTTGCCAAGAGGGATTCTCTTCTCATAATCCAATTGCCCACAGCTGTTGCCTGAGTTTTTTGTGAGGTTGAAACCTCATAGTGGCTGGTACCATGGATCTGTGTCTGGCTGGTACAATGGATCTGTGTCTCACCAAATGGTATGAGCTGGGCCTTTCCTGGAGAAGAAACCTGGGTTCTCCAAGATATGTGATCAATGCCAGGGCCCTGCCAGCGGGCGAGGTGTGATCCTGAGGCAGGTGCTGGGTGTGGAGGCCACTGGGACATAGACTACTAAAGAGACAGAAATGAACTTCACATCACCCTGCTTGGACCTGGAGGATGGTTGGTTATCCAGAGTTGGGTATGATTCCTCAAGGAAGGAACAACCTAAAATAGGCACAGTTTCAGAGGGGCCATCAGGAGAGAACTTGGAAGTCAACAGAGGTGTGGCACAGACTCTTGCCACCAAACCTTGCAAGGGCCTGAACCCTATCCCCTTCTGAGGGAAGTCTCCTGCCCCATGGCTGCTTCACTTCTAATGCCCAGTTCAAACAGAAACTTGGACAAGCTCAGATTGGAACCCAGGCAATAGACAGAGACTTGACCAACAGCAGTTGCTGCATATCTAAATCTAGCCTAGCATCAGGAATGCTCAGGGCCTACTCAAGAATGCAAATAATCATAATATTTGCAGGGGAAACTAAGATTGTTGTTAGAGTATTAAATTTGACAGTAAAATAGTAGTCAAGTTTCCAGATTAATTTAAATTGGCTAAATGAAATAAGTGAATATTCAAGAAAATTTCATTGTACTGGACAAAAACCTATTTCTAAAGTATTAACTAAAATTTCTATTGGTAGTTCATCTCATGGTACAATTGCTTAACATGCAATGTACCTAAATCAGTCATATTTTTATGCAAAAAAATTAAAACTTAAAGTTATCCAGACTGCATTATAAATTTTCCAAAAGGTTCCTAAAACTAAATTTTTAAAAAGGAAGGAGGGGAGGAACCAAGATGGTGCATAGGGAAACACCTATTTTGCTGCCCAACACAACAAGTCCAAAACTACAACTTAACAACAAAACAAACATCATCCAGAATCACCGGAAAGCTGGCTGAGTGAAAATTCCACAAATAAAAGTAAAGATAGGACACCGTGACTCAGAGGAGCTACAGAGTGCAGCCTTGAAGATACGTCTAGAGACAGGTTTGGAGCTGCGCGCGCGTGAGCTGTAGGGCGTGCATCAGCAAACCTGGCTGTATTTCTCCAACGGGGAGAGCGGAGACTTCCCAATGCACTGATTCACCAGTTCCAGGCTAGGTCCGAGGTCTGCAGTAGGCACACTAAAAGCCGGACACAGCAGAGGTCTGTGAGTTTGAGGAGAGTGCACTAAACTTGGAACAGAGTTTGCGTGTAAACTTGGGGACAGAACTTTGTGACCGCGCAGAGAGGACTCGTCACTTGCTCTCTTGTTCAGGAGACCACCGGACTGCTTTGTTTTACAACCCTGGGTGAGACTTTGGGTGTGCAGACTCATTTGGGGAGAGGCAGAGTTGTCTGGCATCGGGTGGGGACCGGCGGCGGCTTTCTCTTCGAGGTGCACAGCCATTACCACCCGGCTCAGAGACCTGCACACTGCATAGGGCGGAGCTGAGGCTGCGTGCTCAGCCCAGAGACTCTGCCCATCCAACCTGAATACAGCTGACCTCCACACTCAATTGGCCTGGAGGTCCAACCCTCCTAGTGCTAACAACAATTAGCTGGGCTTAAATTCAACAATACTGTACAACCCATAAAGGATTGCAGTAAGAGTATCCACCTCAGGTAACTGGGGAGGCTGGGCCACTGTCCCTTAGAGGACATGCACCACACAAAGTTAATTGACCAACTCAGGAAAGCAGCCACAATGGAAAGAAATCAGGTGTGAAAGAAATGGAGGAAAAAAGATGACTAGATATAGAGTTCAAAACCACAGTAATAAGGTTTTTCAAGAGGCTCCTAGAAAAGGCCGATGGACTTAATGAGAACTATGAGGAAAGGAACAAGACCTACGAGGAAATGAACATGACCTATGAGGACATGAAAAAGGACCAACTAAAAATTAAGCATACACTGACTGAAATAAAAAATATTACACAAAATCCTAAAAGCAGTCCAGAGGACCGCAAGATCCAAGTCAAAGATGTGAAATACAAAGAAGCAAAATCCACTCGGCCAGAAAAGCAAGAAGCAAAAAGAATCCAGATAATTGAAGATAGTGTAAGGGGCCTCTGGAACAACCTCAAGCATACCAACATCCGAATTATAGGGGTGCCAGAAAAAGAGAGAGAGCAAGGTAATGAAAACCTACTTGAAGAATAGTGACCAAAAACTTCCCCCACCTGGCAAAAGAAATGGACTTAAAAGCCCAAGAAGTGCACAGAACCCCAAAATATAGGAATCTAAAGAGGACCACACCAAGACACATCATAATTAAAATGCCAAGAGCAAAAGATAAAGAGAGAATATTAAAAGCAGCAAGAGAAAAACAGTTAGTTACCTATAAGGGAGCACCCATACGATTGTCAGCAGATTTATCAACAGAAACTATGCAGGCCAGATGGGAGTGGCAAGAAATATTCAAAGTGATGAATAGCAAGAATCTACAACCAAGATTACTCTATCCAGCAAAGCTATCATTCAGAATTGAAGGTCAGATAAAGTGCTTTGCAGATAAGAAAAAGCTAAAGGAGTTCATCACCACCAATCCAATACTATATGAAATGCTGAAAGATATTCTTTAAGAAGAGGAAGAAGAAAAAGGTAAAAATATAAATTATGAACAACAAATACACATCTATCAACAAATGAATCTAAAAATCAAGTGAATTAATAATCTGATGAACAGGATAAACTGGTGAATATAATAGAATCATGGGTGTAGAGAGGGAATGGACTGACAATTCTTGGGGAGAAAAGGGGAGTGGAAAGTGCAGCAAGAGATTGGACAAAAATCATGCAACTATGGGAGAGGACAGTGGTGTGGGAGGTAAGGGCGGAGGGTGGGATGGGTACCGGGTGGAGGGTAACTATAGGGGAATAAAAAAGGGGGAAGGATGTAATTAATAAACTGAACAGTAATGATAAAAAAAGTAAAAAAAAAAAAAAAGGAAGGGGGGATAGTGGAGTAATAGGATGTAAGGAGAAAATATCCTGTAAGTAAACTACATAGAAAAATTTTTACTTTGAAAATTAGTTTTCATTTGTAATGCTAACAGCAAGACACCCGTGAAAAACACACATGATCTCAAAATAAGCCAAAGGAAAATTGTTTGGACAAAAAATAAAAAGGATCCCAAGTCAAATTTATAGAAAAAATTTCTTTATTAACTTGTGGTTGAGAATATATTTGTATATTTTCAGAAAACAGCTCCAAGACCACGTGGATTCCTGCAACAAGAAGAATTGACTGGACTGCTCCACCCATGAAGACAAAAGGAGAAACAGTCCAGAGATGGAAGATGCTGATAATGCCTTGCCATGCTACCAGTCAGCAGCTGTGTGTCGCTTCAGGTTGCCCAGGACTCAACCAAAGAGGTTTGGACCTGCATTGCCACCATTTGTCCATCATCCAGATAGCATTGCTGACATGTACACATAAGGTACTGTTTGACGTTGAACTTGGGACTCAAAACTATTGGACATTGAATTTGGTACTCAAACATTTTTTGTTCTTATATAGTCTGCAGATGCAAGATTTTTTAAAGAAAAGAAACGGGGGAGATGCTGGAAACTGATCATTGTCTCACTAATTAGAAAGGGATGGACAAGGAACCCAGAAGGCTGGTCAACCTTGAAGCTCTAAAATGTCAGAGCCAGTCATTCCCTATCTAATTGAGACAATGGTAGCTGAAGCAACTTCCCCACCAAATATTCTTGTAAATCTTTCCTGATAAGATAATCTGCTGCCAAAACCGGTTTGGCTCAATGGATAGAGCATCGGACTTCGGACTGAAAAGTTCCAGGTTCGATTCTGGTCAAGGGCATGTACCTTGGCTGCGGGCACGTCCCCAGTAGGGGGTGTGCAAGAGGGAGCTGATCGATGTTTCTGATTTTCTATCCCTCTCCCTTCCGCTCTGTAAAAAAATCAATAAAATATATTTAAAATAATAATAATAATAATAATAAACTTAAAAAAAGATAATCTGCTTATTGCTGGCCTAAGGGCAATTGGTGTATCCCAAACCTGAATAAAAGGAATAGCACAGCCAAAGCAAGGCATAGTCCTCCCACTAGAGTTGGGCTAACGCCTGGCCTCCATTTCACAAATTAATACTTGTCTCTTTTCATTTGTATATTTCATTCTTTAGAACCTGAACCCTGAACCAGAAACTTAAACCATGCAGGACGTGAAAGGGGTTCCCACACTTGGCTGCTCAAGAGTTTGCAGAAGACTGACAGCTAACCAATGCTAGCATAGCCAGAAACGATTGAGGGAGCAGCTTCCACTTCCTGCTTTTCTACCATCTGCTGGGCCTCAGTTGTTAACTTTGACAGCGGACCCCATGTTGGCATCTTGGTCTCTTGCATATCCTTCGTCATCTTCCGTTTCCACTTTGCGTTCATTGGGGCAACTCTCAGTCTTTTGAATGATGGTACAAGAAGCAGCTCTGGGTCCATTGTAGTGACATATGTAACTCTCTGGCACCCAAATGGCTGTGCTGCTCCTTCTGGAAAGATATAAACACAGCCTCTTTCCTACATCATTACTGGATCTGGTCCAAACCATTGTCCCGTTTGTGCATCCTTCCATCGGCCTAACCCCGCAGAGGCTATTGTACAGACTGCCCAATACCTTTCAGCTGCTGTATGACCCTCTACATTGCAATTAAAAAAATTTAAAGTATAAAGAACATGACTGAGTTTGTTTTGAGGTGACACATAACATCCGTCTCCCCCTTTCTGTTTTAGCAATTGCATTTTAAGAGTATGATTAGCTCTTTCCACTAGTGCTTGACCTTGAAGGTTGTAAGGGATACCACTTTTACGACAAATTTGATATTGCTGACAAAAATGTTGAAAAGCAGAACTAGTGTATGCAGGTCCATCGTTTGTCTTTAGCTCTAAAGGGGGTCTTAGTACTGCAAAGGCAGCTAGGCACTGATTAATTACATGCATGGCACTCTCCCATTTGGGGAGTTAAAAAGATAAAGCGGGAGCAGGCATCTACATTAACATGTACCCATCTATGATTGCCAAATTCCGATATGTGGGTGACATCCATTTGCCAAATTTGATTAGGTGTAATACCCATAGGATTAACCCCCACCGATTGTACAGGGCAATGAATTACACACTGAGAGCACTGCTTAACAATTTGATGAGCTTGCTCCCTAGAAATACGGACTTGTTTGCATACGGCAGCAGCATTTTGATGATGCAAAGCATGGGAGGACTGGGCAAGAGAAAATGGGGTAGCCTCTTGCATTATGGCAAGAGGCGTTTAATAGCATCATTGCCTATAGCTAATGGACCAGGGAGACCTAAATGAGATTGGATCTGACCAGTAAAGCAGGGAAATTGTCATTCTTTAATGACTTTTTGAAGATTGAAAAATAAATGAAAGAGTTCCTCTGAATTAGTGTGCCCTATAGAAACCGTTTCAATAAGTTTGGACATACTTTCCACATAGGCACTATCACTATATAGGTCAATGGGCTCCGTAGCAAACAAGATCTGTCAAGGCATAGATAAGAGCTTGTATTTCTACCCGTTGTGGTAAAATATAAGGGGTCTGAAGGACCTTTGCCCCTCTGCCGCAGTAGCATCCAGCTTTTCCAGAACTGTATCCATCTGTAAAAATGGTTAATGCCTGAGGTATAGGTTATTTCTTCACTATCTTTGCGAAGATAAAAGTAGCAACAGAGAATTTGTAAAACCTTATTTGCTGGATAGTGGTTACCAATCTGTCTGGAGAAATTAGCAAGTGCAACTTGCCAATTTGTTGATCGTTGCCAGAGCCAGTCATGCAGTATAGCTGTAAATGGCACTACAATAAGGCCAGGGTCTTGGCCCACTAATTGGTCTGTTCGAAATACGCTCCAGCTATTAGCTGGGAAACCCAATCATGGAAAGGAGTTTACACCTTAGTTGGCGTATGAGCCAAATATAGTCATTCAACAATTCCAGGAGCTTGCCAAATGACCCCAGTGGGTGTAATGTGTCATAGGGAAAATTAGAACCTGCTAGGGTTGGGAATAATCAATTCTAGTAAGTTGTGCTGAACTTAAGGCATCCTCAACTTTATGTAAGGTTGTTTTGGCTTCCTCTGTCAAGCAGCATGGGGATGACGGAGATGAAGCTCCCCTTAGTATCCTAATAAAAGAGTAACATGCAAATGTGACTGTACCTTGGTTCCTGATTGGCTATGCTACCAGCCAATCAGGACCAGGGGGCATGGCCAGCAGGACTGGAGGCTAGACCAGGGAGGCCTGTGGGGGCGTGGCCTAGGTGCAGCGGGTGCTGCGGGCTGGGTGGGGATGGAGGTGCAGAGGCCCTGCGTGGGCTCCCCAGGCCCAGCCCCTCAGAGGGTCGGGACTGAGTGGGCACCTTGGGCCTGGAGGAGGTGGCTGTGGCAGCGGCACAGCCTGTGTGCGCTCCCCAGGTGGGGGCCCTGCGGAGGGGTGGGATGGCTGCAGGAGGCCCGCCTGGGGTTGTGGGGCACGCTGTCTGCGAGGTGTGATGTCAGAGAGGCACCCGCCTGCTGGGTTGGCGCAGGACCCCCCAGTTCTGGATGCATTTCTCTGCTTCTTCAGTCTCCATGACCTCATGCCATTGTCGGTGGCAGTGTGAGTGAGTCCAGTAAGGTCACCCTTTCCCCAAGCACCACACACATTCCGAGGCTCCCCACCTCCTCAGGCCAGGATAGGAGCTGGGAGCCTTCCAACCAGGTGCTCCGGCTTCTGGAGATGCTGAGGAAGGCGTGCCCTCAGCGGGGCTGCAGCATCTCCAGTTTCTCAGCTCACGCCCTCTCCCTAGGAGGCTGGGGAGAACATATATGGCAAAGTTCTTTAAGCCATGGCAGTTCAGTGGCGTCTGAACAATACATTGGTGAGGACCTCCTGGTGGGACTTGGCCAGGCAGGCACATAGAGGGGCTGAGGCCCTTTCTGGCCCTGGGGTTAGGCAGCATGCCCTGTGTTCCTGGGTGCCTGTGGCTGAGGCCGGCCTGAGTGAAGCTGGCCCAGGTCCTGGGTGCCTATAGCTGGCCAGTGGGAGGGAAGCCTGGGTCCCAGGTGTGGGGCAAGGCAGAGGCAGTTAGGAGCAATCAGGCCAGCAGGGGAGCACTTAGGAGTGATCAGGCAGGTAGGCTGAGGTGGTTAGGGGTCACACATCCCCAAAGGGGTCTCCGATTGGAGCGGGTGCAGCCTGGGCTGAGGGAACACCCTTCTGTGCATGAATTTCATGCACTGGGCCACTAGTAATAATCCTTTTAATTGTACAAAATATACCACACAAATGTAAGGTGTTAGTAATAGGAGAAACTGCTCTGGGGGTGATGAGATGGGGTATTTGAAAACTCTTTTTTTGCATTCTACTGAATGACTCTGTAAACCTAAAACTGCTCTAAGAAAAGTCTGCTAAGAGAAATTTATGTTATTGTATCCATGTCTCTGATTTGATGTGTGCACACATTAAGTTTCAAGGAAGATTTACTTCACAGAAATGCAAAATTGATGCAATAATCACTTTCTTTTTTGGGGTTGTATGATTTTCATGTATTGTTTATGTAATTTGAACAGCTAGATTATTGCCTCCTCCCCCCACCTGAATCCTGCTGACAGATGTTACTTTTAAAAATATATATTTTATTGATTTATTACAGTGAGGAAGGGAGAGGGATAGAAAGTTAGAAACATCAATGAGACAGAAACATTGATCAGTGCCTTCTACACACCCCCTACCGGGGATGTGCTGGCAACCAAGATACATGCCCCTGGGCGGAATCAAACCTGGGACCCTTCAGTCTGCAGGCCGACTCTATCCACTGAGCCAAACCGGTTTTGCCTGATTTTACTTTTTAGTAGGTTAATGTTGGCTCTATTTTCTACGTTTGTTCTATTTCACGCAGTGAAAGGGCTTCTTACATGTACTTTTACTTCTCTTGGCAGCTTGATTTTAAAAGGTACACTTCTAGATTAGTAAACTCCCTAAACTCGTTCCATCTCACCCCACCCCATGTCTTTTACTGTTTATTAAAAAGAAATTCAAACACTCTGAATAGCAGAAATAGTAAAATGAGTATCATTCACACATACTGCACAGATTTAATGATTCTTATTCTTTTAACATATTTGCTTTCTCTGTTTTGCTTAATTTTTAAAAAGTAAATTATAAATACATGATTTTTAAATTGTAACTATATCAGTATGTATCTTTAAAGTAAGGCATTTTCCTGCATAATCCTAATACAAGGGTGGGAAAAAATAGGTTTACAGTGGTGAGTACACAAAAACTTATTCTTGTATTATTAATTATTTATTTATTAATAATTTACATTTGTCCACCCTTGTACTATCACACTAACCAAGGTAATGGTAATTTCCCTTAACATTTCTAATATCTGGTTCAGATTGGTTCTGGCTCAAATTGTTGTCTCTTGTGGCTCTTTGTCTTTCCAACCCGGATCCCACCAGGTACCACACCTTGTAACGTGTAGTTTGGTCCTAAAGTCTAAGCCCAAATCTCCGTAGACTCAGGACGTCTCCAGGGTCAGGTCCCATGGGCTACTGAAGCGGAAATGCTTCAAAAATTACTTCCTTCGGGCTCAAGATTTCATGGGAAATGTAGTCTTGCGTGCGTGGGGCCTACGGAGTAGGCTTCCTGGAAAGGGTCCTCAGCAGTCACTCTGCGCATGTGCTCACCAGCCCCGCCTCCTCCCCGCCGCCTTCCGGGGCCGGAGGGATGCGCGGGTGCGCGCGGAAGCGGAGCCTGTGCACCTGGCTGAGAACCCCGAGCCCTGCAGTCGGGTAGGCTCAAGTCTGGGCGCGGGAGGCAGCAGTTCCGAGGTTCTGCAGGTGGGCCCTGCCTCCCCCAGGCCCGTGTGCGTGCGGGCCCCCCTCGCCGGCTCTCGCAGCGCTGGTGGGACCGGGTCCTCTTTGGGAGAGGGCGCCCCGTGCGGCGAGCGTGGGGCCTGCCGGCGGCGCGAGGGGAGTGCGCCCTCCTGACGTTCACAGGGAACAAGGGGCGCTCATAGTTAATGCAGTTATTCTGAGAATTGAGTAAGGTGTCATCTGCAAAGTATTTTGCCAAATGCTGTGCAACCACTGTGTAAACGGCTTCCGAGACACTTTGTTCCCTTGTTTTGTTTCTATTAGCGCTGCATGGACATGTCATTTTAAGTAAAAGGACTTTCTCGGAGCGGGAGGATATACCCCACCCAGGGCACCAGCCGGCCGTGGAGAGAGGTAGGATGCAAATATAGATTGTACGCCCTATCTCTTGCTCTTCCAAGAATCCTCCCCACCCCAAACCCAAAGTTTGGAGCACTTAGAAGAGTAGGCTGTCCCCAGATTCCCAGAGACATGATTGTTGTAAAGTGAATGGGGACAGGACCGCACCATTTGGTAAATGTACGTGGGATTCGCGGGTTTTCTCCAGAACCCCGGGTCCCACTGAGACTCTTGCAGCTTCCTGCCCTGTCCAGGCTGCTTCCATCCTCCAAGGCCCATCTGGCTATCACATGCAGTGGCGGCCAATAGAAAGACAATGCAAATATAATATAAAAATGCCATTAAAAAGTTTCAGTAGTCAGTGAAAAGAAAAGGAGGTAAAGTTAACGTTACTGATTTAATTCAATACAGTCAAAATATGATTTTGCCCTGTGGCAACAGCCACATTTTGGATGTAGTAGTTGCATGCAGCTAATGGCTACAGTACTGATAGTACATTTTTAGTGAATTCCAAAAGGGTCAGGTTTAGAATGTTGGAGGAAGGTTTCAAATAAGGTGCATTTGTTTCTCAGGCTCAGGTCCCTGTTCCTCTGGAGCCAAGTAACTCTGAAGTCAGGAAAGAGGGAGCCCCAGAAATAGCTGCCACTTGGAAGAACAGCCATTCTGACAGACCCTTCATCAACTTCAAAGCAGAGGCAGATGTTTCTAGAAAGGAGCAGATGCTGATTTGCTCCACTAGAAGCAGGTCTTAATGCCTGTACAGCATGAGTCAAACTTAGTGACGTTGCCACAGCCAAAAGCCTTCGCAGACTGTGTGACAGTGGGAACCGTGGACCACTTTGCAGGAGGTGGGAGCTTTGTGTTGAGAGGGATGGGTGACGTCAGGCTGCACGGGAAAAGGTCCTTCAGTGGATGGCTGGTGAGGACAGATGTGCAGGGAAGGTGTGACCTGCCAGAGCTGGTGAAATCCCGAGCGCTAGGTTTCCTTTATTCTGCCCTCACTCCAGATTCTGAGCGGCTGTCAGACCCCGTCCATCACCACACGTGGCATCTAGAGTTATGCAGGTGCTCCCTCTTTCCTGAACATGGAGCAGAATGAGCGGAGAAGGATTTTTTATATTGGGCACTTTTGAAAACCCAAAAATATTGATTCCAAAATGAATGATTTTTGTAGAGTCACCCAGGGCAGAACCAAACAGCAGCAAAATACAGTACTGTTTACTCACACAGCTAAGTGCTATAAGCATCTTCTCAAAAGATCTTTTCAGAAACTGTAACCAATTTAGAGCAAAAAGTTTAAGAGTAGATTTCTTACATCAAATGTCCCACCATATTTTATAGTTTTCTGGGGAAACTAACTCAAGCTGTAACGACAACAAGAACTTGATCAATAATCCAGCCAACGTAGTTTTTTGACATTAGTTTTAATGAAAGTAGAGGGTTTCACCTCTGGTGTACCTGAATTTATGTAACAAATCCTCTGCTTTATTTACTTTTAAAAGTTTTTTTTGGTTTTAATTTGGAGGGAACATACATTGCTAATTCATTTACAAAAAGCAGTTTACTTAACGAAAATGCAAAATGAAGCCCACGTGTTCATCTCAGAGATGCAGATTTTCAGGTGGTGCTACCTCTGTGTGGTTTTTGCTGTTCCTTCTCAAGACTGTGAAAGGGACCCAGCTGGTGTGGCTCAGTGGTTGGGCACTGACCTGTGAACTAGGAGATCGTGGTTCGTTCCTGGTCGGGGCGTATGCCCAGGTTGTGGGTTGATCTCCAGTGAGGGAGTGCAGGAGGCAGCAATCAGTGATTCTCTCTCATCATTGATATTTCCATCTCTTCCTCCTCCTTCCTTTAAAATCAATAATAAAAAAAAGAATGTTAAAGGGACATTCTCCCATAGGGAAGCCTCTTTTCCACTTGGTATAAGGAGATTTTTTTAGGCAGATGAGTGTAGGGATTGTGAGGCAGATCAGGTTTTTCATGACCCCATTTCTCTTCCCTTCTCCCCAGCTAAACCTTCACAGTTTTTTGCCTTCTTGCAGGAGCAGCAGAAAATGAACAAAGCTCAGGTGAGTTCAATTTTTAATAACCTATTTATTTTACAGTGGATTTTATAAGGGATTAAGTATCTCTATGTTAACATAGAAAAATAGAAATAGAAATGCATCAGATGTATTCAGAGAAGATATGGAAATATAGATGAATAGCAGAACAAAGTTGGCATGTGGATATATGCAGAAATTTATTTCTGAGGGTTCTGATATCTATGTCAGAATGTCAGACAATACTTCCTTAAAGGCTGACATTGGTGAGGAGATAAAGCAAACTGATTCCCCATATTGTAAAGAAAATTGAAGATAAGAAATATCTTTGTTGTTTTCAAATAGGCAATTTAGTTAACAACTTTCCAGTAATATAACCTTGAAATAATATAGAATATTGTCTCTAATTGTTGTTCAATAAAAGTAGAAGACTTAATGCTATATGTAAACACAATCAATAATAACCTTCAGAAACTCAGACACGGGTTGAATTAAGACATTTTTCTGATGAATCAATTGAATATCCTCAAAATTACTCTGCATAAATATGAATTACTTTGCATAAATACGAACTGCATGTAAGTGGCCTTCCAGATTCTCAGGAATATGGTATAAGGAGCTTCACAGAACCTTTATTGGCATTTCATTCCCCAGCATTTCCTTTTAAACTTCTCGATTGGTCATTGTTGGCCCCTGCTGTTATTCACCAGTCTGGTGCCACTAAGTTAAACAACTGCCTTTCATGTTTGTTTGCTTGTTGCCTTTCAATGTTTTGACAGATGCCTCTGAAGATAGTCTATTCCCACTGTGTAAGCTCGAAGTTAGCTCAAATAAAGACTTCCTGTGAGTGGGGTCTTTCAGGCAGCCACCAAATAGACCAAATGATGATAGTTTTCTGGGATGGGGTGTTTTTTGTTTTTTGTGTTTTTAATTTTTTTCTTTAATGATTAAGATATTACATATGTGTCCTTGTCACCCCATTGCCCCTCACCCCCACTCCCAATCATGCTCTCACCCCCCTGGTGTCTGTGTCCATTGGTTAGGCTTACATGCAAGCATACAAGTCCTTTGGTTGATCTATCCCCCTTGCCCCCACCCTCCCCTACCTTCCCTCTGAGGTCTGATGGTCTGATCAGTGCTTCTCTGTCTCTGGATCTGTATTTTTGTTTATCAGTTTATTCCATAAATGAGTGGGATCATGTGATATTGTATTTCTCTGACTGGCTTATTTCCGCTTAGCACAATGGTCAGGAAACTTATTAGTCAACAGAGTGGCAAACCGTGGCTCGCGATCGCAGTTTGCCGACCACTGGTTTAGCATAATGCTCTCCAGGTCCATCCATACTGTTGCAAATGGTAAGAATGTATTCTTTTTTTTACTACAGTGTAGTATTCCATTGTGCAGATCTACCACAGTTTTTTAATCCACTCATCTGCTGATGGGCACTTAGGCTGTTTCCAAATCTTAGCTATTGTAAATTGTACTGCTATGAACATAGGGGTGCATTTATCCTTTCTAATTAGCCTTTCTAGTTTCTTGGGATATATTCCTAGAAGTGGGGTCACTGGGTCGAATGGGAGCTCCATTTTTAGTTTTTTGAGGAAACTCCATACTGTTCTCCACAGTGGCTGCACCAGTCTGCATTCCCACAGCAGTGCACAAGGGTTCCTTTTTCTCTGCATCCTCGCCAGCACTTGTCCTTTTTGATTTGTTGTTGATAGCTGTGAGATGGTACCACATTGTCATTTTGATTCGCATCTCTTGGATGATTAGTGACTTGGAGCAGGTTTTCATATGTCTCCTGGCCTTCCTTATGTCTTCTTTTGAAAAGTATCTATTTAGGTCTGTTGCCTATTTTTTGATTGGGTTGTTTATCTTCCTTTTCTTAAGAGTTCCCTGTAAATGTTGGAGATTAAACCCTTATCAGTGATAACATTGGCGAATATGTTCTCCCATGCAGTGGGCTTTCTTGTTTTGTTGATGGATTCTTTTGATGCAGAACCTTTTTATTTTGATGTAGTCCCATTTGTTTATTTTCTTTTTAGTTTCCATTGCCTTTGGAGCTGTATCAGTGAAGAAACTGACATATTCTGAGATTTTGCTGCCTGTGGATTCCTCTAGTATTTGTATGGTTTCCCATCTTGTGTTTAATTCCTTTATCCATTTTGAGTTTATTTTTGTGTATGATGTAAGTTGGTGATCTAGTTTCATTTCTTTGCATGTATCTGTCCAGTTTTCCCAACACCATTTATTGAAGAGACTGTCTTGACTCCATTGTATGTTCTTGCCTTCTTTATCAAATATTAATTGAGCATAGTGGTTTGGGTCCATCTTGGGGTTCTCTATTCTATTTCATTGATCTCTCTCTATATATATATCTGTTCTTGTGCCAGTACCAGGCAGTTTTGAGAATAATGACTTTGTAATACAGCTTGATATCTGGTATTGAGATACCACCTACTTTGTTCTTCTTTCTCAGGATTGCTGCAACTATTCAGGGTCTTTTTTATTCCAGATGAATTTTTTGGAGAGTTTGTTCTAGGTCCGTGAAATATGCCATTGGTATTTTAATGGGGAGTGCATTGAATCTTTAGATTGCTTTGGGTAGTATGGACATTTTAATGATGTTGATTCTACCAGTCCATGAACATGATATGTTCTTCCATCTATTTATGTCTTCCTCTGTCACTTTTTTCAGTGCCCTGTAGTTTTTTGAGTACAGATCTTTTACATCCTTAGTTAAGTTTATTCCTAGATATCTTAATTTTCTTGGTGCGATGGTAAATGAGATTATATTTTTTAGTCTCTCTTTCTGTAAGTTCACTATTGGTGTAAAGAAATGCTATAAATTTCTTGGCATTAATTTCATATTCTGCTACATTGCCGAATTAATTTATTAAATATAATAATTTTTTGATGGAGTCTTCAGGGTTTTCTATGTACAGTATTATGTCATCTGTGAATAAGGACAGTTTTACTTCTTTTCCAATTTGGATGCCTTTTATTTCTTCTTCTTGTTTGACTTAAATGGCTAATACTTCCAGTACTATGTTGAACAGGAGTGGTGAGAGTGGGCATCCCTGTCTTGTTCCTATTCTTAGGGGAAATTGTTTTAGTTTTTGCCCGTTGAGTGTGAGTTGGCTGTGGGTTTGCCGTATACAGCTTTTATAATGTTGATTATGATCCTTCCATTCCTGCTTTGCTGAGAGTTTTTATCAAGAGAGTGTGTTAGATTTTGTCAAATGCTTTTTCTGCATCAGTTGATAATAACTGTGGTTTTTATCTCAGTTTGTTTATGTGATGTATCACATTTATTAATTTGTGGATATTGTACCATCCTTGCATCACCGGAATAAATCCCACTTGGTCATGGTGTATGATCTTTCTGATGTACTGCTGGATCCTATTTGCTAGAATTTTGTTGAGGATTTTGGCATCTATGTTCATGAGGGATATTGGCCTGTAATTCTCTTTCATTGGGTTGTCTTTTTCTGGTTTTGGTATTAGGGTAATGCTGGCTTCATAGAATGAGCTTGGAAGTCTTCCTTCCTCTTGAATTTTTTTTGGAATAGTCTGAGGAGGATAGGTTTTGGGAATGAGGTTTTGATTTGATGGAAATCCAACCCTCTCGTTGTTGCCAGGCTGCTGGTTGCAGACTGTTGGTTCTCAAACTACTGCAGAGTTGGAGAGAGAGGGGTAAATTAAAAGGACACAATATTGTTCTTATTGTGAGTCATCCGTTTTCTTTGTATATTTCCTCAGATTGCCTTTGCTAACTTCTATAATTTTGCCAGTTTTTTCGTTGCTTTAGTGGAAAAGATAATTTTCTGGGATCCCTGCTTCAACATTTTTACCTAAATCACTTGTTAGCTTAATTTTTAAAAAATACAGCTGCATTTCATTAAACCAGATATTAAAGTTTAGCAAAAATGGAAAAATTCCATTTTTCTCACTAATTTTTTAGTTTTGGAAAATATAGTTAAACTAGAGGCCCAGTGCACAAAAATTGTGCACTCGAGTGGGAGGCCCCTCAGCCCAGCCTGTGCCCTCCTGCAGTTCGGGAGCCCCTGGGGGATGTCCGACTGACGGACATTCTTAGCCTCGGAGGCAGTAGAGGCTCCCATCACCACCGCTGTGCTCACCAGTCTTCAGGCGGCTTCTGGCTGAGTGGCGCTCCCTTTGTGGGAGTGCACTGATGACCTGAGGGCAGCTCCTGCATTGAGCCTCTGCCCCCTGGTGGTCAGTGCACATCATAGTGACCAGTTGTTCTGCCATTTGGTTGATTTGCATATTAGCCTTTTATTATATACGAATTTCTTAAATTTTTTTTAGATTAAAATAAATTTAATGAGAAGTGTGCCTGTTCTTGTATTCATTTGTTTTAGTTCCAAGCTACTAGTTCTGAGCTTCTCACAGAGGAGGTATTCACTCAGTAATGAAGACATGAACAAACATGTAATTGGATTGTGTCTATCCTCTTATCTCTTAATCTCCTTCCCTTTCTATTTTTTAATTGTGATAAGATCTACTCTCAACAAATTTCTTTGTGTACAATTCAGTGTTAACTGGAGGCACAGTGTTGTACAGCAGTACTCTAGAATGTCATGTTTTTCACAAGTGAAACCTATGCTTTTTGAACAACACTCTGCTTCTTACCACCAGCCCCTTTGAAAACTTGTGGAAACTTTCTCTTTTTTTTCACTTTATAAGACTCTGCTCTCTCATGCATCTATTATTAGGTTTTAAAAAGTTCTCTGGCTTTGTGGCCTAAACTTTTTCTGCCAGTGTTTTTGTTTATTACTAGAGGCTCGGTGCATGAAACTTGTGCACTGGGGCAGGGAGAGACCCTCAGCCTGGCCTATGCCTTCTGGCAGTCTGGGACCCCTTGGGGGATGTCTGCCTGCTGCCTTAGCCCCACACCCCATGGGGTTTAGGCCTAAGCCGGCAGTCAGACATACCCTCTTGCAGTCCAGGACCCCTTGCTCCTTACCACCTTCCTGCTCACTGCTCCTTACCACTGAGCTTGCTGGTCTTTAGAGCTGCTGTGAGCCTGGCTTCTGTCTGAGCTGTGCTCCCCCTGTGGGAGTGCACTGACTACCAGGGGGCAGCTCCTGCATTGAGCATCCGCCCCCTAGTGGTCAATGCACATCATAGTGACCGGCTGTTTTGTTTGTTCCACTGTAATAGTTGCTTATGCTTTTATTATATAGACTAGAGGCCCGGTGCACAAAATTCATGCATTGGAGGCAGGGGATGTTCCTCAGCCCAGACTGCACCCTCTCCAATCTGAGACCCCTCGAGGGATGTCCGACTGCCCGTTTAGGCCTGATCCTGGTAGAACCTTGTAGAATCAGGCCTAATGGGGCAGTCGGACACCCTTCTCAAAATCCAGGACTGCTGGCTCCATACTGCTCTCCTGACAGCCTGTTTGCCACCAACTTCCCTCCTCTGCCAGCCTGATCACCCCTAACTGTCCTCCCCTGCAGGCTTGATTGCCCCCAACTGCCCTCCCTTGCAGGTCTGGTTCCTCCCAATTGCCCTCCCCTGCTGGCCTGATCACACACATCTGCTCTCCCTTGCAGGCCTGGAACCTCCCAACGGCCCTCCCCTGCTGGCCATCTTGTGGTGGCCATCTTATGTCCACATGGGGGCAGGATCTTTGATCACATGGGGGCAGCTTTCTTGTGTGTTGGAGTGATGGTCAATCTGCAAATTATTCTTTTATTATATAGGATAGAGGCCTGATGCATGGGTGGGGACCAGCTGGTTTGCCCTGAAGAGTGTCCCGGATCAGGGTGGGGGTTCCCTTGGGGCATGGGGTGGCCTGGGCGAGGGGTCTGTGGTGGTTTGCAGGCCGGCCACGCCCCCCAGCGACCCAAGCGGAGGCCCTGGGATCTGGGATTAATTTATGTTCTACAGTTGAAACTTTGTAGCCTGGAGCAGAGCCAAGCTTTCTGCTCACTCTGTAGTGACAGCCATTTCTGTTGGGTTTATTTAAATTCTATAATTGAAACTTTGTAGCCTAGACTGGAGGCCTAGGCGCATGGGTGCAGAAGCTTGGCTTCCTCCATTGCCTGGGCAACCCTAGCCTCTGCTCTCTCCAGTTTCATGGCTGCTGACATTTCTGTTGGGATATATCTTCTATAATTGAAACTTTGTAGCATTGAGTGGAGGCCTAGGCCGGCAACGGCAGACTGAAAGCTTCGATTCCTTAATTGCCGGGAAAACCCAAGCCTCTCTCCTGCTCTCTGTGGCCACAGCCATCTTGGTTGGGGTTTATTTGCTCCTGATTGGCTGGTGGGCATGGCTTGTGGGTGTGGCTTGATAGGAGGTATGGTCAATTTGCATATTGCACTTTTATTAGGTAGGATTATTTTTATATGTTAAGCCTCACCCAAGGATATTTTTTCCATTAATTTTTAGAGAGAGGGTTGAAGGGAGGGCGAGGGAAAGGGAGAGGTAGGGAGGGAGAGACAGAGAGAGATAGAGATAGAGAAAATCATCTATGTGAGACACATTGGTTGGTTGGTTCCCTCCCACATGAGTCCTAACCACACCCCTGACTGGACCTGGTGATCAAACCTGCAACCAAGGTAAGTGCTCTTGACCAGGAATTAAATTAAAGACCCTTCAGCGCAAAGGCCAAACAAACGCTCTAACCGTTGAGCAACACCAACAGGGCTCTACCAGCCTCTTTAATATTCCTCAAATACTATTTTTGGTACTTTTCTTTGCTCATTTCCTTCATGCTCAAGTTGCTGTGACTCCTGATAATTCAGTTACTACCTAAATTACTAGTTACTCCCTAATGTTTGTCTCCCTCCTCAACCTCCTTTCTGTGTTCTAAAACCATGTGTATACTAGTGTAAGGGACAGTTCCAGCTTTACATTCCCTAGACCCTTCAGCAGCAACAGGAACAGATCTGCCACGTTAGAACTTGTAGCACATTTTTTGGCTTTGTGTCCCGCATCAGCGTTTGGCGCCAGCATTCCAGAAGCAGCTCGTTGCTAGACCGATGGCTCCGTAAGAAAGTCATCACGTTGGTGGCTGCGTCTGTGCTGTGGCTGTTTCACTGTCCTTACAGCAGTTGCTGTTACTTCAGTGTAGATTGTGTCCTCTCAGACTGGTCTCTCTGATTCCACCTCTGCGGTAGATTGTTCTTTGCTCTTCATGAGCTCTAGATTTATATGTGTTTATACATTTATTCATGAGCTAAATCTTGTATGATATCTCCACAGCTTACATGTGTCTCTTTCTTGAGTCCCATTATTTTTGGTAATGATGTCCAAGGAGGAATTGGACATTCTAGAATTCTCTAGAATACCCGGGATAATCACTTGGGATGTAGAAGAGTTGTAAGAAGTCTCTTTACACTGGATGATGATTATTATTATTATTATTTTTATTTTGCCTTAAAAATCTGTAATTTCGCCTGGCTTGTTTGGCTTAGTGGTTAGAGTGTTGGCCTGCGCACCAAAGGGTCATGGGTTAATTCCTGATCAAGGCACATACCCGAGTTGAGTTTCCATCCCTGGTCCTAGTCAGGGTGAATGCCAGAGGCAGCCAATCGATGTGTTTCTCTGACATCGATATTTCTCTCTCTCCCTCTCCTCCTCCTCTCCCCCTTCCTCCCTCCTTTCCACTCTAAAAAAATCAATGGAAAAATATCCTCGAGTGAAGGTTAAGAATAACAAAACAAAAAACCAAACTATAATTCATAAATGAATTATGGTACATTAGAAGCTAATTGAGTAGCTCCACAGTTAAAGACAAATTAAGTTAAAATTAGACATTCTGGATATCTGTTTTTGAGCCTTTAGAGTAAACAGGAAAATAGTAGTTCTCAAATGTGTTTTCTTTGTCACATAATCCAGAACTTTTTAACAAAATGTTGTTACAGGGATCAGTGTCATTCGAAGACGTGGCTGTGGAGCTCAGCAGGGACGAGTGGCGGGGCCTGGGTCCTGGGCAGAGGGCCCTGTACAGAGAGGTGATGCTGGAGAACTACGGCCACCTTGTCTCCATGGGTGAGCGGCCCTTCCCCTGCAGCTCCCTGTAGGATGCATTGGTGCTTCTTTTACATTATCAAAGCAAATGGATCCTTTAGAGAGATTAATGTTTAGGCTTTTGATTAAGAGGCCCAAGTAACTGAAACCTTTAGAGAAATAGAAACAGTGTTTGTGTCATTACTTTCCCATTAAAAACTACAAATAGGTACCTTTATTTTGCTCTTGCTGCTGTATCTTTCTGCACCTTCAAAAATTAAAAAGCCCATGGATCTGCTCTCTATATGCCCTCCATTGTTATGTTCACAGGGCATTGCATTACCAAACCCCAGGTGATCTTAAAGTTGGAGCAAGGTGAAGAGCCCTGGTCCTTAGAGGAAGAATTTCTAAGCCGGAGTTACCCAGGTGAGCACAGACAAAGGGAAACTCTTGGGGTGGTTAGACCTTTAAGGGAAACACTTTAGAAAGTTGTTTTTGCTTTTAAATAGCTTTATTGAGATATAATTTGCATATGATATAACTCACCCATTTAAAGTGTACAATTAACTCAGTGGCTTTTATTATATTCATAGACTCATGCAAACACCACAGTCAGTTTTCTTCACCTATGAGGGAAACTTCCTGCCATTTAGCTATTACCTCCCTATCGTCTGGCCTATCCAGTCCTGGCAATCATTAATCTACTTTTCTCTCTATGGATTTGGCTATTCTGAACATTTCATACAAATGGAATTATACATTATGTGTTCTTTTGTGTTTTTTTTTTTTTTACTTTGCATTACAAGGTTCATATTAGAGCATATTAATATTTCATCCTTTTTATGGAAAGGATAATATTTCATTGGATATACCACATTTGTTTGCTCATTCATCAGTCAGTGGACATTTAAGATGCTATCTTTTGGCCATTATTGAGTAATGCTAATATAATCATTCATTTACAAGATTTTGGTTGGACATAAGCTTTTATTTATCTAGAGTTTCTAGATAGGAGTGGGATTTCTGGATTATATGGTAACTCTGTGGAACTGCCAGACTGTTTTCCAAAGTGGCTGTAGCATCTCACATTCCTAATAACAGCATCTGAGGGTTCTGGGTCCTCCACATCTTCGCCAGCACTTATTACCTGACTTTTGATTGTAGACACCCTAGTGACTGTGAAATGCTATACCATTGAGGTTTTGATTTGCATTTTTATATTAGTCAACTGGGCTGGCATAACACAATACCATAGTCTCAGTGGTTTAACACATTAAGTGCCATGCCTGTTTTATCTTCCTTTCCGTTTAGCCCACGATATCCAATTTCACTGACATGTTGGCAGCATCAGTGACTGACTGGTCTGGATGAAAAGAATAGTGTCAGTCACCAGTGACTGACATGGTGCTTAATGTATTAAGTAATAGAAGTATATTTCTCCCAGTTCTGGAGGCTGAAAGTCTTAACGTCATGGTGCCAGCAGGGTAGGTTTCTGGTGAGGCCTCTCTTCCTGGCTTGCAGGTGAGCACCTGCTCAGTGTATCCTCACGTGGCCTTTCCTCTGCACCCACGGAGAGAGACCTCTGATGGCTCTTCCTGTTTTTGTAAGGGCACCAATTCTATAGAATCAGGGCCCCACCTTTATGACTTCATTTAATCTTAATTACCTCTCTAAAGGTTTTATGTCTAAATATAGTTACACTAGAGGCCCAGTGCACAAAATTTGTGCACTTGGGTGCGAGGGTGGGGTGGTGGTCCCTCAGCCTGGCCTGTGCCCTCTTGCAGTCCAGGAGCCCTTTTATTATATAGCATTGGGAGTTAAGGCTTCCAACTTTGAACTGGGCTGGGGGATGCAATCTCCTATCTAATAAAAGAGTAATATGCAAATTGACTGCACCTCCGCTACATCCACCAGCCACGCCCACCAGCCACGCTCACCAGCCAATCAGCAGCAGCCAACCAAGATGGCTGCTGGCCAGAGAGAGCAGGAGGGAGGCTCCAGTTTCCTGGCAATAGAAGAAGCCAAGCTTTATCCCGGCCGTTGCCAGCCTACACCTTCACTCAATGCTACAAAGTTTCTTTTTTTAATATTTTAATCTTTATTGTTCAGTTTATTAATTACATTGTTCCCCTTTTTTCTCTCTATAGCTCCCCTCCATCTGGTCCCCAACCCACTCTCTGCCCTTAGCTCTCCCCCTACCACTGTTCTCTCCCATAGGTATATGATTTTTGTCCAGTCTCTTGCTGCACCTCCCACACCCCTTTTCTCCCTAAGAATTGTCATTCACTCTCTATGCCCATAATTCTGTTATATTCACCAGTTTATTCTGTTCATCAGATTTTTAATTCACTTGATTTTTTGATTCATTTGTTGATAGATGTGTATTTGTAGTTCATCATTTTTATTTTTACCTTCTTCCTCTTCTTTAAGAATACCATTCAGAATTTCATATAATATTGGTTTGGTGGTGATGAACTCCTATAGCTTTTTCTTATCTGGGAAGCACTTTATCTGACATTCAATTCTGAATGATAGCTTTGCTGGATAGAGTAATCTTGGTTGTAGATTCTTGCTATTCATCACTTTGAATATTTCTTGCCACTCCCATCTGGCCTGCATCGTTTCTGTTGAGAAATCCACTGACAATCATATGGGTGCTCCCTTATAGGTAACGAACTGTTTTTCTCTTGCTGCTTTTAATATTCTCTCTTTGTCTTTTGTTCTTGGCATTTTAATTATGATGTGTCTCGGTGTGGTCCTCTTTGGATTCCTATAGTTTGGGGTTCTGTGTGCTTCTTGGACTTTTAAGTCAATTTCTTTCACCAGGTTAGGGAAGTTTTCGGTCCCTATTCTTCAAATAGGTTTTAAGTATCTTGCTCTCTTCCTCTGGCCCCCCTATAATGCGGATGTTGGTATGCTTGAGGTTGTCCCAGAGACTGCTTACACTATCTTTCAAGTCTGCACACCCAGGATTGTAAAACAATGCAGTCTGGTAGTTTCCGTTCCTTTTTTTTTTCTCCCGAACGAGAGAGCAAGTCACGAGTCCTCTTCGCGCGCTCACTTGCCCTCTCCGCAAGCTTGCGAACCTCTGCAGCACCCGAGTTTCAGCGTGCTTCCTCCTTACTGTCCAGTTTCACCCTGCATGGGTGGTGTGGGTTCCCTGGACCTTGCCTGGAACTAGGGAATCAGTGCAGTGGGACACCTTTGTCTCCCTCCCCATTCAAGAAAACCAGCCGGGTTTGCAGCCGTCTGTCCTTTCCACTCACACATGCACAGCTCCTAACCCGACTCTGCGTGTATCTGCAACTCTGCCCTCTGCCGCTCCTCTGAGTCACAGTGTCCTATCTTTACTTTTATTCCTGGAATTTCCACTCAGCCAGCTTTCCAGTGATTCTGGATGATGTTCGTTCTGTTGTTAAGTTGTAGTTTTGAAATTGTTGTGTGGGACAGCAAGATAGGTGTTTACCTATGCCGCCATCTTGGTTCCTCCAGCCAGAGCTTGGATTTTTCTGATTTTTCAAGATAACCTTACGTTTCTAATTTCTAATATGATTTTTCAGTGGGTTGAGATATTTTATATAATTTTAAAATATTTGTAAAGATTTGTCGTACAGCCCATATGTGGTCTGTCTTAATGAATAGTCATGTGTACATTTGATAAGAATGTGAAATTCAGCTGCTTTTTAGTGTATTTGTGTCTTTGGGTTTGGAGGGTACACTTTATACATGTGTTGCTTCATTTCTTCTAGCTGTAATATTGGGACTACCATGTATTCCTGCTCCCCCTTTCTTTACTTTACTTTTTTTTTGTTTTCCTTTTTTTTTTCTCCCTGCTTGTTATGAGTTGGTCACCAGTGCCCTGAAACACAGCTTTGCTCCTATTGCCCAGACAAGTTTTGAAGAGTAGATAGAAATATGGTTTCAGGTGGCATTTTGGCAATATCTGCTGCTACCATCTCCCAGAATAGAGATTTCTCAGAATTCTTCATAATCTTTCCTATGAACTTTGGTTTGGCTCATGGAGGAAAATTTTGCAAGAGTGTGAAAATGCTTTCCTGGTATATCTGGGGTAAAACCACAGGGAAGTGTTTCTTTTTTTCTCTTTTTGGGGGAGGGTGGTGAGGACGTGGAGGCTTGAGTATGGTGGATATTGTCAAAAAGTTTTTCTGTTCTGTTAGACCAGTAGTCGGCAAACCGCGGCTCGTGAGCCACATATGGCACTTTGGCTCCTTGAGTGTGGCTCTTCCACAAAATACCGTGTACAGTGCGATTGAAACTTCGTGGCCCATGTGCAGAGGTCGGTTTTTGGCCTGAATGAGTCTATTTCGAAGAAGTGGTGTTAGAACACTCAAGGGGCCAAAGAGCCGCATGTGGCTCTTGAGCCGTGGTTTGCCTACCACTGCGTTAGACCACCTTTTTCTCAGATCTTTGGCCAGAAGCTACAGTTTTTTGTTGGAACTCTTTTGTCTCTGACTATTATTCACTATTTATTGCAGGCTTCTCCATAAACCCTGCACCCCACGTAAAATATATGGGAAGCAGAAAGAAAATATGGTCATTCATTCTTTAAGTCTCAGAGTCTACCTTCTTTTTATTTTGTAGCATCTTCATTTGTTTGTTAATTTTTTTCTCCCAGGGATTTTTATTTTTTATCATTTATTTATTGTTCTAAAATTTATCTTTATTGTTGAAAGTATTACCAATGTCCACTTTGTGTTTTTTCACATTGATCCCTCCCATCCGTACCCACCTCTCGCAGGCCTTCACCGCTCTGTTGTCTGTCCATGGGCTGTGCATATATGCATACTAGCCTGGTGCGAGCTGGCTGGGGCAAAGGCCCGGGCCGGAGGGGCAGGGCTGGGGCGGAGCCAGCCATCGGCCCCATTGCAGGGCGATGGCTGGGTGCCAGAGGCTTTAGGCCTTGGGCAGGCTGGGGGTGAGTGGTCAGTAGGACATCCCCTGAGGGTTCCCAGTATGTGTGAGGGGGCAGTTTGGGCTGAGGGATCACCCACCCTCAGTGCATGAATTTTGTGTACCAGGCCTCTAGTGTGCATATAAGTTCCCAGGTTAATCACTCCCCTCCCATCTGCCCTACCCCCACCTTCCCTCTGAAATTTATCAGTCTGTTTCATGGTTCTATGGCTCTGGATTTATTTTACTCATCAGTTCATTTTATCCATTAGATGCCACATATGAGTGAAATCATGTAATACATATCTTTTCTGACTGACAGTTCACTTTTCATAATACTATCCAGATCCATCCATGCTGTTGCAAATGGTAAAAATTCTTTTTTTTTTACAGCTTTGTAGTATTCCACTGGGTAGATGTACCACAGCTTTTTTATCCATTTATCTATTGATGGGCACTTGGACTGTTTTCAAATCTTAGCTATTGTAAATTGCGTTGCCGTGAACATAGGGGTGCATATATTCTTTTCAATTGGTGTTTAAGGCTTCTTAGGATATATTCCTGGAAGTGGGATTTCTGGGTCAAATGGGAGTTCTGTTTTTTAATGTTTTGAGGAAACTTCATACTGTTTTTCACAGTGGCTGCACCAATCTGCATTCCCACTAGCAGTGCACTAGTGTTGTATATTTTGGAAATTAACTTCTTATCGGATGTATCATTGGCAAAAAAGTTCTCTCATGCAATGAGCTTTCTTGTCTTTTTGTTGATGGTTTCTTTTGCTGTGCAGAAGCTTTATATTTTGATACCAGAGGCTCAGTGCACAAAATTCATACACGGGGGTGTGTGTTCCTCAGCTCAGCTTGCATCCTCTCCAATCTGGGACCCCTTGAGGGATGTCCAATTGTCCATTTAGGCCTGATCCCAATAGGGCAGTCAGACATCCCTCTCACAATCCAAGACTTCTGGCTCCCAACTGCTTGCCTGCCTACCTTCCTGATTGCCCCTAACCAATTCTGCCTGCCAGCCTGATGATCCCATAGCCACTGATTGTCCCTAACTGCCAGCCTGATTGCCCCTAACTGCCCTCCCCTGTAGGCCTGGTCATCCCTAACTACTCTCCCTTGCAGGCCTCATTCCTCCCAATTGCCCTCCCCTTCTGGCTTGATCGCTCCCAACTGCCCTCCCCTACTGACATGTTCCTTTCCAACTGCCCTCCCCTGCTCTCCATCTTGTGGCAGCCATCTTATGTCCACATGGGGGCAGCCATCTTTGACCACATAGGGCAGCCATCTTGTGTGTTGGAGTGATGATGAATTTGCATATTACTCTTTTGTTAGATAGGATAGAGGCCTGCTGCACAGGTGGAGGCCAGCTGGTTTGCCCTGAAGGGTGTACTGGATCAGGGTGGGGGTTCCCTCGGGACATGGGGTGGCCGGGGTGAGGGGCCTGTGGTGGTTTGCAGGCCGGCTACGACCCAAGCGGAGGCCTTGGTATCTGGGATTTATTTATCTTCTATAATTGTAGCCTTGAGCAGAGCCAAGCCTCCTGCTCACTCTGTGGCCACACCCATTTATTTCTATTGTGGTTTATTTATCTTCTATAATTGAAACTTGGTAGCCTTCTGCAGAGGCCTTGGGCTGGCCAGGGTGTGCAGGAAGCTTGGCTTCCTCCATTGCCGGGGAAACCCAAGCCTCCTGCTCCCTCTGTGGCCATAGCCATCTTGGTTGGTTTAATTTGCATACTTGTTCCTGATTGGCTGGTGGGTGTGGCTTGTGGGTGTAGCAGAGATATGGTTAATTTGCATATTACTTTTTTATTAAATGGGAGAGTTCCATTTAGTTTCCTTTGCCCTTGAACATGTATTGGTAACCATATTGCTTTGAGAGATGTCTGAGATTTTGCTGCCTATGGTTTCTTCCAAGATTTTTATGGTTTCATGTCTTACACTTAGGTGTTTTATCCACTTTGAGTTTATTCTTGTGTATGGTATAAATTTGTGGTCTAGTTTCATTTTTTTGCGTGTCCCTCATTTCCCAACACCCTTTATTGAAGAGATTCTCTTGACTTCATTGTATACTCTTGCCTTCTTTATCAAATAGTAATTGAGTATAATGGCTTGGGTCAACTTCTGAGTTCTCTGTTCCATTCCATTCACCTATATGCCTGTTCTTGTGCCAGTCCTAGACTATTTTGAGTAGAGTGGCTTTGTAGTATAACTTGATATCTGGTATTGTGATGCCTTCAACTTTGTTCTTTCTCAGGATTGCTGTGGCTATTTAGGGTCTTTGGACAGTATGGACATTTTTAAGAATGCTGATTCTATCAATCCATGAACACAGTATATTCTTCTGCTTGTGTATATCTTTCTCTAGCTCTTTCTCAACATCCGGGATTTTCCAAGTACAGGTCTTTCACCTCCTTGGTTAAGTTTATTCTTAGGTATCTTAATTTTTTCTTGTTGCAATGGTAAGTATTTTTGTTTCTCTTTCTGAGATTTTATTGTTGGTGTATAAAAATGCCATCGATTTTTGGGTGTTAATTTTGTTGCTATATTTTCAAATTTATTTATTAAATCTAGTAATTTTTTGATGGAGCTTTTAGGGTTTTCTATGTACAATATCATGTCATCTGTGAATAATAACAGTTTTACTTTCTCCTTTCCAACTTGAATGCCTTTTCTTTTTTCTTCTTGTCTGATCACTATGGTTAGGACTATTAATACTATGTTGAACAAGAGTGGTGAAAGCAGACATCTCTTGTCTCATTCTTATTCTTAGGAGAAATGGTTTTAATTTAGCTCATTGAGTATGAGTTGACTGTAGGTTTGTCACATATGGATGGCTTTTATTATATTGAGGCATGATCCTTGTATTCCCACTTTGCTGAGAATTTTTTCCCCAGGGATTTTTTAATTGCAAGAAGGAGGACCTGGAAGAATGGGGCTGCTCCATTTTGGCTAGCACTGGGAGTAATTCTGTTTTTTCAAACAATATGGATGAGCAGAGAGAAAGTGTGTGTGTCTTGTGTTTCTGTCTGTGTGCATGAATTATTAAACTTTGAAAACATGACTAGAAACAATACAAAGCATAATAAAACATGATTATAAGCTCCTCATTATAAGAAATTTAAGATTCATAAGATGTTTCAAATGTTTCTGATTTTAGGGTATTACAAAGTTGATGTCCACATTGAGGAGAACCAGGAGAAACAAGAGAAACTTCTTTGGCAAGTAATATTCATTGATAATAAACCATTGAGTAAAGAAAGGCAGACAGTTTTAGGAAAACCAATTAATCTGGATATAACTTCAGATTTTTCAGGAAAAATGCCCTGTGAATGTGATTCACATAGAATGAAGTTGCCACTGGTTTCCAACTTAATTATTAATGATAGAAACTATTCAAGAAAGGTTATTACACGAACGTATGTGAAAAGTTGCAGCTTGGTATCAAACATGAGAAAGTTCATCCTGAAGAGAGATCTTACAAGTATAAAAATGTGAAATGCTCTCAATCATCTGAAATTTCCAACTCTGGAGCAACCTTTTGATTGTAATGAATTTGGAAAAGTTTTACATGATAACACTTTTGTCTGTGTTATAGTTAAGAATTCTCTAACAGGAAAGGAATAATGTAAGGATGATGTATTTGGGAAAAGCTGTGATAACGCAACTCTATTTAACCACAGGAGAACTGGTACAAGGGAGAAATGCTTTGATCTTAATGAATATGGGAGATCCTGTGACAAAGCCACTATTGTGGAATATGGTAAAACTCAGACGACTATGACACACTATGAATGTAATGAAAGTGGAGATAATTTTAACAGGAACTTCATTCAACCTCAGAGGACTGTTACAAGAACTGTTAAAAGAATTGCTTTTGAAAGCAGTAAATATGAGGAAAACTTGACCCAAAGCTCAGCCCATTTGGTACATCAGAAGTCACAAACTGGAAATAAAGTCTGTGTTGTTAATGGATGTACAAGTGCCTCCTTCCAGGATTTAGACCTTACAGTACATCAGAGAACTGAGTCAGAAGAGAAATTCTGTCCATATGGTAAACATCGGGAATCCTTGCATCAAAACTCACTTTTCAGTATACATCAGGAAAACGATATAGGAGAGAAGTCATTTAAAAGCAATGAATGCAGGAAATTCTTTTACCAGAAAGCACACCTCAGTCAGCATCAGAGGACCCACTCAGAGGAGAAGACTTGTGAATGTGAGGAGTGTGGGAAATTCTTCTGTTCACATTCACACACTATTCATTACCCCGAAACTCATATGGGGGCCCATCTCTCTGGATATAATGAATGTGAGAAAACTTTCTGTCAGATGTCAAACCTCAGTGAACATCTGACAGTTCACACAAAAGATAAACCTTATAACAATGAATGTGAGAAATCTTACAAGAAGTGTGCCCTTTTAGTACCTGAGAGAACACACACACAGATTAAACTCTGTCAAAGTAATGAATATGGGAAATCATTCTCCAGGATGGCACAGATCAAAGAACATCAGAGAATTCACACAGAGGAGAAACCAAATGAATGTATTGAATGTGGGAAAACATTCTTCAAGACATCACATCTCAGAGTACATAAGAGAATTCACACAGGCAAAAAATCCCATGTATGTATTGCATGTGGGAAAACTTTCTCTAACAAGGCACACCTCAGTGCACATCAGAGAATTCATACAGGGGAGAAACCCTATGAATGTAATGCATGTGGGAAAACTTTTCTCCAGAAGACACACCTCAGTACCCATCAGAGAATTCACACAGGTGAGAAACTGTATGAATGTAGTGATTGTGGGAGATCTTTTGCCCATAATTCAAACCTTAGAGCACATCAGAGAATTCACACAGGTGAGAAACTATGTGAATGTAGTGATTGTGGGAGATCTTTTGCCCATAATTCAACCCTTAGAGCACATCAGAGAATTCACACAGGTGAGAAACCCTATGCATGTAATGGCTGTGAGAAAACTTTCACTCATAATTCAGCCCTCCAAGTACATCAAAGAATTCACACTGGGGAGAAACCCTATGAATGTCATGCATGTGGCAAAACTTTCTCCAAAACATCACATCTCAGTACACATCAGAGAATTCACACAGGAGAGAAACCCTATGAATGTAATGAATGTGGGAAAACTTTTTCCAGGAAGATACACCTCAGTACACATCAGAGAATTCACACAGGGGAGAGACCCTATGAATGTAGTGCATGTGGGAAAACTTTTTCCCGTAAGACAAATCTCAGTACCCATCAGAGAATTCACACAGGTGAGAAACCATATGAATGTAGTGAATGTGGGAAGTCTTTTGCCCGTATCTCTGGACTGAGATCACATCAGAGAATTCACACAGGGGAGAAACCCTATGAGTGTAATGAATGTGGGACAGCTTTTGCCCACAATTCAACTCTCAGAGAGCACCAGAGAATTCACACAGGGGAGAAACCACATGAATGTAATGAATGTGGTAAAACTTTTGCTCGTAAAGCAGTTCTTCGAGTACATTATAACAGAAGGCACACCAGAGAGAAAAACCTTCCGTGTAATGAATTTAGGAAGTTCTGAAGAAGCTGATACTTATTAGAAAACACACAGTGGAGAAGGTCATGTCACAAAGACTGGCAAATTGTTTCCTTTTAACTATTTCCTCTTCTAATAGGCACACGCTTGTCTAAATGTCCCAATCTGTCCATTATCCAGGTGGGGCTGGTCATAGATTATTATGCTATTAGATAGTAGCCAAGGTTAGCCTTTAAAAATTGCATTCTTCCTGTTCTGTGTTATTCATACGGGAGTGGAGAAATCTGCATGAAAGACTTGTGTGCTGTATATTGAATGTAGAGCACAAGGTCGTGGTGAGACAATTTTTTACTAACAAATCTTCCCCACCCCCTTTTTAAACAGAAATTATATTTGTGCTGTGTTGAGCTCTTAAAGATTTGGTTTATTGGTTAAATGCATATAGTTTAACCAACTCTATTAGAATGAAGTTAAACCTGTTAACCCTGGGTCATTGGTGCCAATTCAGCACCATCAGGAATCCCTAATTGGGGATGCAGTGAAAAAGGAAACTTGACTCAGTGCTTTAGCATGGCTGTGAAAACAGCACAGCTGAGGAATAGCTCAGGTGCGATGCAGTGCAGTTATGAAAACAGCAGGGGCTAGGTCACCCTTGGGCCAGGACTCTCTTTGGCTAGGCAGCACTGGTCTGCTCCAGTGAGACATCGCACATGTTTCAACTGTAGCTGGGGAAAAACGATCTTCAGTGGAAAGTTTGCTCCCTGAGCCAGAGGAAAGCTGGCTTAAATGGACAGAAGTTCCTGCCTCTGGTCCCTGATAGGTCCTCATACAAATGATGAGTTAAAATCCTCAAAGTTTGGTCCAAAGGCACTGGTCCTGATTGGTTAGAATAGAGCTGCTCTGATTGGATGGAGAAAACCTCAATCCTATTGGTAGGAATAGGATTCCAGGAAACCCTTATAAGGGCTCACTCAGCCAGTGGCAGTTTAGTGCTGAACAGTTTGCATGAGAGTTCCCTGTGCAGACATGGCTGCTGGCTCTGCTTTATTTATTTGTTTGAGCCAAGGTAGCCACCAGAACCCTTCTTAATAGATGTCTTTTTTTCCTTTGAGGGTTCACAAACCCTGTAAATACAATAAATGTCAGAAGATTTATCATAATTCAACCTATCCTAATATATAAAAACCCTGGGTCCATCACATCCACAACGACCGGAGACTCTACCTAATGCCCAAGCTTCCTGGGGGCAGCACTTGTGGCAGTGGAGCCCAGGATGGGGAAGGGGGGACCATCACCCATACTCACAACTGTACACATGCACAGACATGCACAGCTCCAACCAGCTCAGAGTCTTTTCTTCCTTTCTTTCCCTCCCTCCCAGCTCACTCTCAGAGCCTCTCTCAGAATGAGGAAACAAAACAGACTGGGCCCGAAGAGGCCTGGGTGGAAGGGAGGGCAGGCAGGGGGTGGAGCAGCCCCCACTGGCCCCACCCACTTCCCAGTAGGGAAAGAGGAAGAGGGACACAGGGAGTCAGGGAGGCATGGAGGACTGCTGAGAAAAACAGACAGACTGGGCAAGATCAGGCCAGCAGGGCGGGGCACTTGGGGTCAACCAGGCTGGCAGCGGAGGGCAGTTGGCATGATCAGGCTGGCAGGGGAGGCAGGGGCTATCAGACAGGCAGGCAGGCAGAGGCAGTTATGAGCAATCAGGCAGATGGGTTAAGGGCAATAAGGCAGGCAGGCAGAGGCAGTTATGAGCAATCAGGCAGGCAGATGGGTTAGGGGCAATAAGGCAGGCAGGCAGAGGCAGTTAGGAGCCATCAGGCAGGCAGGCAGGCAGGCAGGCAGGTGAGCGGTTAGGAGCCAGTGGTCCCAGCTTGCGAGAGGGTTGTCCGACTGCTGGTTTGGGCCTGATCTCACAGGCAGTCGGACATCCCCCAAGGGGTCCCCGATTGGAGAGGGTGCAGGCTGGGCTGAGGGACCCTCCCTGCCCTCCCCACCCCCCATCCCCGGTGCATGAATTTTATGCACCAGGCCACTAGTCATTGTATATTATAGAACTCACATGAGGAAGGCAACTTCTGTCAATGTCCTGAATTATCAGACCTCATTAAAAATGGGAGAAATCTCAGGGAAAAACACAAAGGCCTTTCTTCCAAGTGAACTTTATTAAACATCAAATGACTAAGATTAGACTAAAATCTTGTATTTTGCTAAGTACATTTCTAACACATTGAGTTTGCAACAGATAATGTTTTTCTCTAAGAAGATTATCAGTTTCAGAAATGAGTAAAATTTTCACCTACAACTGATGTACTGAAACTTGTTTTATATGTTATAGTAAGTTTTATAGAAACTATTTGTGCACAAACTCACTGTGGAAATTTTAAAGATGGAAGAATAGCTTGAATTCTGTGGACAACACTAATAAATGACTATGCTCTGACGAGTGACGAGTGACGAGTCTTTAACAATAGAAGGCAGTAGCCAAACCTGGTCTGGACTTAACTTTTCTGAGTGACAGTCTGTGCGCTCCTTCTTTGGCTTCCCTCAGCTCGATGCTGTTAGATTTTGGCTTTCCTGGGATATCTGAACATTGGTCTGGCCCTGTTTTTTAGGACCATAAGATTTCTCCAGGATTCTTTGTGTGTGTGTGGTGGATGTTGATTCTTACGTGTTCTTTTGGCCTTCATTTTATGCCATTTTAGTGGTTCATTTTGCCCTGATTATAAAGCAAGTCTCAACTCTCTTGGATGCAAGTAGCCTGAATATCCTGTATAGGATCTTTTCCAGACCCATGATGCTTGCTGATACCACAGCATTGCAAACTAGTTGATTTCTGCCCTGCTTGTATAGGAGGTTATAGAATTAAAATGAAATCGGGGCTACTTGCATCTCAGAAGCCTGTATTAGTATTACAAAGAACTCGCTCTTTTTTTTTTTTTTTTTTTGCAGAAGTCGGGGGACAATATACTATTCTTAGCCAAGAAAATATTTGTTCAATCTGTCCTAATTTTAGGCCACATTTGGTCAGCACAGAGAAGAAAGTAAATGAATTTCTCATTTTAAAAACCTGAACCACTAAAAATTTACCTCAACACTGGGCATGTTACTTTCTGCAAGTGTGATCTGGTAGATTATGTGGACAATGTCAGTTGATCCCCTGAGTAAATTTTCTATTCCCTATCTTCTGTGACTATTATGTGAGAGAAAATTGTGTGTTTTTGTTTGTTTGTTCGTTACCGTTAATTGGAAAGCTGGTATTTCTTTGGCGTATCATCGCTTATTTAGTGGCATCACTGCATAGAAAAGAGCCGGGAGGTGATTGAGGGCACCCCTGGGCTAGCACACCAGACACTGGGTCAGCACTCCTGGTGGCAGGAGAGCGCCAGCAACTAAGAGCATGTCTGGCCCTTCTCAATCTCTGCCACTTCGACATGATGTGAGTTTGTGGCACGGGGCCCAAAAGGGGAATGAATCGAAAGGTATCTGTACACACTTGATTTTTCAGAAACTATTGATTCCTAGAAAACTCAAGCACTTTGAATTTTTTTAAAATTAACTTCATTCTGGAATAGTAGATTTAAAGAAAGGTTAAAACAATAATTCCTATATATTCCTCACACAGCCCCCTTATTAATATCTTTTATTACTCTAGTATATTTGTCATAGCTAAGAAATACTGATACATTATTAACTAACCATACTATTTTTTTAGGTTTCAGTAGTTTTTTTTCTCTAGTGCTGTATTCCAAAGTTTCATTCAGAATACCACATTACACTTAATTTTCATGTCTCCATAACTTCCACTGGTCTTTGACAATTTCTTATACTTTCCATGTTTTTTTTTTTTATTAACTTGACAGTTTTGAGGAGTACTTAAGTATTTTGTAGACTCTCATTTTGGGTTTCTAGTATATTTTTATGTTTGCACTGGGTGTTACCATTTTATACTTTGAAGGAAGATCGCAGAGGTTAAAAAAAATGCCATTCTCATTAATAGCATATGCTGTAAATGTGAATAATCATTAACAACACTAAGCTTGAGCCGAAACCGGTTTGGCTCAGTGGTAGAGCGTCAGCCTTTGGACTGAAAGGTCCGGGTTCGATTCCGGTCAAGGGCATGTACCTTGGCTGTGGGCACATCTCCAGTAGGGGGCGTGCAAGAGGCAGCTGATCGATGTTTCTCTCTCATCGATGTTTCTGACTCTCTATCCCTCTCTCTTCCTCTCTGTAAAAAATCAATAAAATATATTAAAAAAAATACTAAGCTTGATCTCAACTTAAAAGCATAGCACCATGCTTGCTACTTGATAAAAATTTCTTGAATAAATAGTTTATCAAATTATACATAAAATAAGATCAAAATCCTTTTTATATATTTTGTATTTTAATGTTGGAGACAATAAAAATAGGTTAAAAACTAGAACACCTGGAGTTTAAAAATAGTCTTAAGTGATCTAGTTCACAATTCAACTTTGATTTTAGTGCTTATTGGAATATGGATGAATCATTGCCCTTTTCTTTGTTCCCCAGGATTTAATTTCAGAATTTTATTTATCTTCACATCTCATGGAAGTGGTGCTCAACTCTTCTATACATCTTTAAAATATATACATACATATATATATATCTTGATTTATTGATTTCGGAGAAGAATAGAGAGGGAGAGATAAAAACATCAGTGAAGGAAGAGAACCATTGATCAGCTGCCTCTTGCACGCCACACTGAGGACTGAGCCCAGACCTTGGCATGTGCCCTGACCGGAAATCAAAATCGCGACCTCCTGGCTCAACCACTGAGCCACACCGGCTGGGCTCTTCTACACGTCCTGCTTATCTTTGGAGTGTAGACTTTGAGTAATGAAAGGACTGAAAGAAAGTTTGCATTATCTGATCCAATCAACCCAGAGGTGATTATATTAACCCAGATAATAATAGTAGATATAAAGAATGACAATCCATGATAACTAAGAAATCCAAGATGATAGGAGAAATAAGTCAGGCTTGAGAGTAAGATGGGGGTATCACAGCCAAATTCCTGCATAGGGTTTTTTCTTTTTAAAGAGTTGATAAATTTTATGGTACTAACATGACTTAAAAAAAGAGTGGTGTAGCTCTAGCCTGTTTGCTCAGTGGTTAGAGTGCTAGGCTGTGGACTGTAGAGTTGCTGGTTTGATTCCCGGTTAGTGGGGTTGGCTGTAGGCCCCAACCCCAACGTGGAGGAGGCAAGTAATCAATGTGCCTCTTTCACATCAATGTTTCTCTCTTCCCCCCTTCTCCTTCCATCCCACTCTCTAAAAATCAGTGGAAAAAATATTGTAGGGTGAGGATTAAATAAAAACAAAACAGGGATGGATGTGTTATCATTAGAAAGTTAAGTTTGGGCCTATCAACAATAGGCAAATGACATAATGAGGTCCTATGTAATAAAAGTAATATGCAAATTGTCCCCTCAACTGGGAGTTCATCTGGGAGTTTGACCAGGGGGCAGAGCTGGCCAAGGGAAGGGAAGGAGTACCCGGCTGGCAGCCAGCAGCTGTTAGGGACCCTATCAGTGCATGAATTTTGTGCACTGGGCCTCTAGCTATATAAAAGATTAGCAGCAAGTGGTCACTCCCAGATAATATCTTAATAGTTAAACCAGGTGAAGGATTATAGTGACCAAGAATTACTAGTGAAACAAGAACACATGGGCATATGTTATTGCACACAAACAGTGCATATCATCAGACAAGTGTGGATAAAAATCTAATAGGAACTCTTATAAAAGCAACAGCTGTTGGAGAGAGAATGATTGAAGTATATGTGAAAAACAGTTCTATTGATAACATGCTTTCAAAACAGGCATGTACCTCTGATAGAAGATAATTACCCAATAGCACAAATAGAATGTAATTGTGCCTATTGTGATAAACAGGAATAATACTTCATTGTGTGACTTCTCAGGAAACCAGAGAAGATCATTGGTGGCCAGAGTGCATTGTGGATCTAAGAGAAGGACAAACCAGCAAGCACACTGCGTAAACACAGGAAATGAGGGAAGGAACAAGACATTACTGAATAAACAACATGAAAAAGGAACTAGATTATACATGCCTATGGGTAGATAACTCATAAGAGAGAAAAAGGTTATACATTGAGAAGTGGCCACTAGGCCTAAAACTACAGAACTGCCACATTCCAAGGAATGTGGTACACTAACAGTGACAAGTTGCAAAGAAGACTCGGGCCCCAAATGGCAATACTTACAAATTTTAATGTATTAAGGAAAAAGGATGCATTGCATCATAGCCAAAGGTAATGTCACAGCATGGAGTTTAGATAAAAGTCAGGCACAGCTCCCAATTTCACCCATTGTACAGACATAGTTTTATTATCTAGTAAGAACCAACATATGCACAAAATACCTTATAAGCCAAAAATTGATTTACTGCTAAGGCTTCTTCTACTAGCTATGTAGGACCTTCTCTGAAGGTCTTAAGAGAATAGATATAAATGACCAATTGCACTGTTATCAATAAACACTATTGATAAGATGTTCAAACATGTCCCCAAACTTCTTGGACCCATGGTTACAAAGCAACACTAAAAAAGTATTTCATTCCTTGACTGATGAATAGTGATGTATAGATACTTTAGGTCAGGCCCATTCCAAGTGTGCTGGGCTTAATCCCCCTGATTTTTTGTCAAAGCCTTTTATAAAAAAACTATCACTTTTAGTTTGACAACAGTCATTTGCCTTTCAACAACATGTAATAAAATAGACAATCAAAATACACATTTTGATTTCAGAGTTGTAGTAACAAGTGCGGGGTTGTATGATTTAGACCACCTTATAAAGCTGATACAAATTGTCTCATATTTTTATATTTTTACACTTTCCTTTTTGGGGGCCCTCCCAGATCTATAGCTATCTGCACTTTATGGTATATATCTGTTGAATAATAAGAATTCTAATAAATCTGTCATTCAAGTGTAAGTCTTCTTTAAGCCGATTTTATCTCATAGACACAATGTTCTATGGAATGAGAATAATAAGAGACAGCTACATTGGTATTGTTCCACAAAGTCATCTTAGTTCTGATCTATTTATAGAATAAAAAGGAGGACATAGGTCAATCCTGAAAGTGTGCATAGATTGGCCATTGTACAGCTCCTTAGTCAAAAGTGGAGGAAATTTTGGCAGTCTTTTGTCCCAAAATGCACCTGATTCTAAACTAAGCATATTTTTTACTTGTTCTAAGCCTCTCTTTAGGCACCAATATCTTAGAACTAGAGGCCTGGTGCACGAAATTCATGCATGGAGTGGAGGGGTCCCTCAGTCTAGCCTGCACCCACTCCAATCTTGGACCCCCCCCAGGGGATGTCTAATTGCTGGTTTAGGATCCAGCCTAAACTGGCAATTGGACATCCTGGACATCCCTCTTGCAATCCGGGACCACTGGCTCCTAACCTCTTGCCTGATTGCCCTTAACCACTCGGCCTGCCTGTCTGGTTGCCCCTAACTGCCCTCTCCTGCTGGCCTGGTCACCCCTAACTGCTTGTGCCTCAGCCCCTACCACCATGGCTTTGTCTGGAAGGACGTCTGGAAGATGTCTGCTCTAATTAGCTTATTAACCTTTTATTAGTATAGATGGTTGCTTTTGTAATTTAACCCATTTATTGGCTCCCCTCCACTAAGCAACAGTCTCATGATTGCTCCCATGTACCATTAATTTTTAAAGTAACCTTTCCCCTTGAAGTCACTGATAGTGATGGTAGCAAGGCAAGATAACTAGGGCTTCCTCTTTGGGCCATTCCTGGCCATATAGGGTTGAGTTGGTTAAGTGCAGAAAAATATGGCTGTGCTATCCACAAGGCAACAAAACATTTGTACAGTCAACCCAACTTGGTGATACAAGGAGATTATCCATCCCATCAAATCCCTTTAGAATTCTTGCCATTAGTCAAAGTAATAGACATAGTTTCTCATTTGGTAATGTTTCTAAACTGTTCGACCTTAATTTTAGCCTCATTATAGGGATTTCCAGATCTAGTATTGAAAAAGAAAATTGTGAAGTAGGCATGACTTATATGTGAATTCTTTTTTCATCCCCTACCCTATAGACTGAATATTTGTGTCCCCTCAATCTCCATATTCTGAAACCCTACTCCCCAAGGTGATAGTATTTGAAGTGTGGGACCTTTGAATATTCATAATATTGAGCAATTATTAAACACATACATAACAGACATTATACAAGGTATTGGGATTATGACCTGCCCACATGGAGCTTATAACCTACCTAGAAAAGCAGTACAACTATATGTGCTGGTTGTCACAATGGAAGAGATACTTCTCTCAAATTTAAAAGGAATGTGTTATATTTCAATACAACAATAACAGAGTTAAATTAGAAGCCACTAACAGAAAAATCTCTAGTACTTCACAAACTTGAAAACCAACCAAAACACTTATAAATCACTCATGGGTTGAAATAGAGCCAAATAATTAAAAAGCATTTTGAGCTGAATGAAAATGAAGAACTATTTCAAGATTAGTGGAAACTCCCTCATTGAGTACTTAAAGAGAAATTTATTGCACTAAATAATTACATTAGAGAAGATTTTGAATAACTGATCTCAGCTTCCACCTTAAAAACCAGAAAAAGAAGAGCAATACAACCAGATGCAGAATAAAAATTTCAGTGTGTTCCACTTATGAGGAACATGATATGATTCTTGACTTTTTCTGACTTATTTCACTAAACAATCTCAAGATCCATCCATGTTGCTACAAATAGCTGAAAGCAAATGAACAGATAAAAACAAAAATTCATAGACACAGGTAACAGTACGGTGGTTACCAGAAGAAAGTGGGTGGGAGGTAGTAAAGGACAAAGGGGATCAAATATTTGGTGATAGAAGATTTGACTTAGGATAGTGGGCACACAATGCAATATACAGATGATGTATCATAGAATTGTATACTTGAAACATATAATTTTATGAACCAATACAGACCTAATACATTTAATGGGGAAAAAATAAAATGAAGGTAGGATCATATCAACAAAGAAAATACCAGTGTGGAAATGAAAAAATAGAAAAGCAAAAATATTTAAAAAAAATTTTTTTTAATTAAAGCCCTAGGTAGTTAGGCTTAGTGGATAAAACATTGGCCTGAGGACTGAAGGGTCCCAAGTTCCATTCCGGTCAAGAGCACATGCTCAGGTTGGGGGTATGCAAGAGTTAGCCAAGCAGTGATTCTCATCATTGATGTTTCTATCTCTCCCTCTCCCTTTGTCTCTGAAGTCAATAAAAATATATGTTAAAACAATTTAAACAATCTGAGAAATTCCATATTATTTATAAACATCTATTCAGGCTGATCAGAAAAGAGGACATGAACACTAGCATATCAGGAATAAGAAGTAACAGATTTTGTAGGTATTTAAAATGTAAGAATTACAAACACATTATGCCAACAGATTTGATAACTAAGGTAAAATGGACAAATTCCTCAAAAGACAAAACTACATAATCTCATTCCAATAGACATAGCCAGAATAGCCCCATATACCTATTAAAGAAATTGAATATGTAGTTTAACACCATCCACAAAGAAAACTCTAGGTGTAGATGGCTTCATGGGTGAACTGTACAAATAATGCTAATCTATAATAAAAACATAATATGCAAATTGACAAACAGAACAAAATGATCTTTCAGATGACCACACTATGACATGCACTGGCACCAGGCCAGCCAAGGTGGTTGGAGAGCCTGCCATCGCCTCAGAGAGAGAGGCCCCGACCACTCTCTACAGGGTGTTCGATGGGGGGACTCCACGGTCGATCACCCCAAAGAGTGAGGCCCAGGCCACCCTCTGTGTGGTGATTGCTCACGGAACCCTGCCTCAGCTCAAAGAGAGATGCCCAGGCTACCAGACCAACAGCACGGTGGCAGATGGGTGGAGCCAGCCAGTGATCACCCTTCAGAGGGAGGCCTAGGCCAGCCAAGCAATGGCACCCCATGCCTGTTGCCCACAGAGCGAGGTGACTGGTGGCGGGGGTAGGGGCAGCACTGCACAGATGGCAAGCAGTGGCAGTGATGGGGGTGGGGCTAGCTGCCAGCAGCCAGGGGAAGGAAAGCCCCGTTAGGCCCTGATCACCAGACAGGTCTAGGGACCGTACCCGAGGGGTCCTGAATTGTGAGAGTGCACAGGCCAGGCTTAGGAACACCCCTTCCCCCACATGTGCACAAATTTCATGCACTGGGCCTCTAATTATCTTCTATATATATAAAAGCCTAGTCAAAACAGGTCTGGCTCAGTGGATAGAGCGTTGGCCTGCAGACTGAAAGGTCCCAGGTTCGATTCTGGTCAAGGGCATGTACCTTGGTTGTGGGCACACCCCCAGTAGGGGGTGTGCAAGAGGCAGCTGATCGATGTTTCTCTCATCGATGTTTCTGACTTTCTATCCCTCTCCCTTTCTCTCTGTAAAAAATCAATAAAATATATTTAAAAAACAAAAAGCCTAAGTGACTGAACAACCAGTCGAACAGTTGCTATGACATGCACTGACCATCCGGGGACAGATGCTGAATGCACAGGATCGAGCTCCCTCCTGCTTGAATTGAGCTTGCAGGATCAGGCCTGCGGGGACTGGGCTCCCTTCTGTCTGGATCAGGCCTGCGGAGATGGAGCAGAAACCAGCTATCCAACATCCCCTGAGGAGCCCTGGATTGGGAGAGAGTGCCGGTCAGGCTGAGGGACTCCAGGCCCTCAGCGTTGGGCCAAGGCGTAGCTGTTGCTTTGTTTCTGGCGGACTGAGTTAGAAGTTTGAAACAGCCAAACTGTGACAGCATCTTTCCCTGCAGAGCGGCGTGCTCCACAGTCCTCCTCAGGACAGCTGGAGCATCCTCTGTCATTGTCCCTCCTCCCTTGAGGCCCCCTCTGTGCCAGGCTATGTGCCAGGGTGTCAGGCTCCACCAGGGCACAGACTCCACTTCCCCTTTTCTCCGACCTGTTGGTGGCCCGTGCTCAGCACTGTGGCTGCCCCACGTGAACTTTCTAAAATGCAGAGCTTACCCTGCCAGTCCCAACCTTGACCTTGGAGATCGGCGGAACTCAGGAGGGGGTTGCGGGTGTGTCTCTCGCCTTCTGGACCTTTGGGCCTAGTGTCTGCCTCTCCTCTCGAAGTCTGCCTTTTGCAGGGCCCTGCTCTGCACGCAGCGCCTCCCCAGCTCTCCGGCTTCCGTTCTCCTGCCTTCCTTGCTGTGCCCAGAGATGCTCCACCGCAGACCCAGACCCGGGACCCCTTAGGCGCCTCTTCCTGTGCTAATACCAAAGCGCAGCTGCCTGTACGTTTCCTGCTCCCTCTTTCCCTCTTGAAATTGAAAGTTACTGAGGTGGCTCAGGGTTGTTGCTCCAGCAGTTTCCTTCCCTGCCCCCGGGCTCCCCCTGCCTCCCGCAGCCATGCTCCTCCCCTTCCCTCACCCCATCATTCCATTCCTCCTCCCTCCCTCCTCCCCTCTGGGGTCCTCCTGGCAGCCTAGCCCCACTCGAGCGGCTCCTGCTCTCGAAAGGCAGAAGCAGCTCAGAGTCAATCCAATGCCCCTTGGCCATGGCTGCGGCCGCTGCTGCTCGCTCCCTGGTGCTTCCGAGCCTCCGCAGCCTCTGAGCCCCAGTGCCGCCGCTGCCACGCAGCTGCTGCCCGCTGGGACCCCGCCTGCAGCCGCCGCCGCCGCACACTCTGGAGAGGCTGCCCGCTGCCTCCTCCTGGGACCCTCCTCACTTACGGTGCTTACAGCTACCCTTGCGGAGCCATGGTGGCTCGAACTTGCAATAGTCGGTTTCCCTGTCCGCCCTTGGCCCGCTGCTCACGCCCCTCAACTCCTCCCCCCTCCTGATTGGCTGGTAGTGTAGGAAGGTATGGTAATTTGCAAGTTCCTCTTTTATTAGATAGGGTGCCGCTGCCCATAGCTGGAGTGGGTTTGCAGATTGTGCAGGGTGGGTTTCAGGGAGTCACTAGGGTGTGGCAAACAGTTTCTATGTCTCCGAGTTTCCAAGTCCCTGCATCCCGGCCCCCTCGCAGTAATGATTGTTGAGGGCATCTCTACAAGGGAACCACCCTCACTTTCCAACCTGTTTGCAGACCATCCACCTTCTCCCCGCAGAAGTCTGGGTCGCTAGTGTCTCCCCAGAAATGAGTTCAGAGTAATCAGGAGCTTGTTGCCCTTTGGGTTGAAAAAGCAGCGCCCAGTCACCACTGCCAGCCAGTTACTGTGCCTCCGTACCTCAGCTTTTCAGCGCTTGTGCATGTCCCAATGCTCCTCTCTCTCTCCTTCTAGTTGTACAACTTCCACTCTTTCCCATGGTTCTGGGGGATAGACGTGTTTATTTTATTTTATTTTATTTTATTTTATTTTATTTTTATTCTTTAAAGGATTACAAATAGTAGTAATCCTTTTTTCCCCTCTTATTGACCTCCCCCAGTCTTCCCCACCCCCAGCACATGGCCTCACCTGCCCCCCAGTGTCTTGTTTCCACTGGTTATGCTTATATGCACACATACAAGTCCTTCAGTTGATCTCTTACAGCCCCGGCCCCACACCCTCCCCTGTTTTCCCACTGTAGTTTGACGGTCTGTTCAATGCTTCTTTGCCTCTGTATCAATCTCCCCCCTGCCCCCGTTTCTTTTATTTAAAAAGTATCTTGCATCTGCATACTGGAAATATATAAGAACAAAAAAATGTTTGAGTGTCAGTTTCAATGTCCAACAGTTCTGAGTCCCAGTTTCAATGTCAAATAGTTCATTATGTGTACATGTTAGCAATGGTATCCAGATGGTGGACACATGGTGGCAATGCAGGTTCCACCTTCTCTGGTTTGGGCCTGGGCCACCTGCAGTGATGCACAGCTGCCGACTGCTAGCATAGTAAGGTGTCATCAGTGTCTTCCATCTCTGGACTGTCTTCACGGTTGGAACAGACCTGTCAGTTCCTCTTTGTTGCAGGAATCCATATGGTCTTAGAGTTGTTTTCTGAAAATATACAAACATATTCTTGACCAAAAGTTAATAAAGGGATCTTTTCTGTAAATTAGACTTGGGATTCTTTCTATTTTTGTTGATTTTCCTTCGGCTTATTTTGACACCATGTGTATTTTTCATGTGTGTCCTGCTGTTAGCATTACAAATGGAAATTAATTTTCTGGAGTAAGAATTTTCTAGATGTAATTTACTTACAGGATATTTTTTCTTACATGATATTACCCCACTATCCACCTCCTTCCTTTTTATTTGATTAATGGAGGCTTTTGGAAATTTTATATTGCAGTCTTGATAACTTTAAATTTTAATTTTTGTAGAAAAATATGACTGCTTTAGGTTCTTTGCATGCTAGGCAATTTTACAGAGATGAACTATTAATAGACATTTTAGTTAATATTTTAGGATCAGCTTTTTGTCCAGCACACTTAAATTTTCTTGTGTGTTCACTTATTTTAATTGGCCAATTTAAATTAATCTGAAACTTGATTACTATTTTACTGTCAAATTTAATACTCAAACAATAATCTTAGTTTATGCTGTAAATATTAGTGGAAAGGATTTTTTGCATTCTTGAGTAGGCCCTGAGCATTCCTGGTGCTAGACTGCATTTAGATATACAGCTGCTGTTGCTGGCTGAGTCTCTGTCTGTAACCTGGGTCCCAATCTGAGCTGTGCGTGGGAGGCAAAACAGCCATTGGTGCTGGAGACCTCCCTCAGAAGGGGTGAGAGTTCAGGCCCCTGCAAAGTTAGGGGGGTGAGGTTCTATGCCCACCTCTGTTGACCTTTAAGTTCTCTCCTGTTGGTCCCTCTGTGACTGTGCCTGTCTTAGCTTGTTCCTTCCCTGAGAAATCTTACCTGTCTCTGGCTAACCAGTTGGGATAGACGTTTTGTCTTTTAGTTGCAGTTTCGAAATTGTGCGAGGCAGCAATTTAGGTGTTTACCTATGCTGCCATCTTGGCTTCTCCTCTAGGTCTGATATTTAATTGGCACATAGAAGTGAGGCTAATACTAGTTGTGAAATTGTAGAAAATTATAACACTTTTGTACCGGTTGCTAAAGGGTCTCTTTCCTGAGCCTTGAATGCTCCCTGCTGCTCTGTTCAGTCTGTCCACTCACCTGGAACTACTCTCTTGATAGCTAAAATTTTTTAGAAGCCCTCCCTAGCCCATATCATTGTCTTTTCTTATTGGTTATTGGTTACTTCATACTGTGGGTTAAATATTTTGAATGTAATCTTTATATCCACCATAATATTAAGTTTTGAGACAGTGTAGAACTAATTACTTGTTTACCAGAAAGCTTTAGAATAATGAAACCATGCCGAATGCTGCTGGGAACAGAGTCATGTTATCACCCCATATGTTGGGGCTTATAACCCCAAAAAGTCAGGGAGGAGGGCACAATCCATCTTCTCTCTTTGAGACCTGGCTCCTATAAAAGGACTATAGCCCCGTTGCACGAAATTCGTGCACCGAGGTGGGGGTCCCTCAGCCCAGCCTGCCCCTCCTGTGACAGTCCGGGAACCCTCAGGGGATGTCCTACTACTGATTGCTGAGGCTGCAGTCTGGCCTCCCTCTGCAGGAGGTGACCGGGCTGATCAGGGGAAGGTGCCACCCCTATCACCTTGCTGCTGCAGCCACTGCCAGCCACCACAGCAGCCAAGGTGTTTTAATCAACACGGATTCCATTCCCTTCACCATAAAAACATGACAACTTTCTTTAGTCATTTTCAAGACGTGTCTTTCATAGGATATGGCATTACTTTTATTTATTTTTTTATTCTCACCTGAGGATATGTTTCCATTGATTTTTAGAGTGTGGCAGAGAGAGGGAAAGACAGAGAGAAACATCAATGTGAGAGGGACACTTTGATTGGTTGCCTCCTGCATGAGCCCTGACCTGGGCCCTGGCCATGAAGGAGCCTGAAACCTAGGTACATGCCCTTCCTTGGTCAGAATTGAACCTGGACCCTGCAGTCGGCAGGCCGAGGCTCTATCCACTGAGCCAAACTAGGTATAGCAGGATATGACATTTCTTAGCCATCCAGCAGCGAACCTTCTTTCCCCCGAGTAGTGTGGTGGAAAAACTCTAGATCACCTTCTTGTATTCTTATTACCCAAGTTACCAAGAACACTGTGAGTGGCAGCATAAAGGGAGCTTAGCCAAAGAGCAGTCAGAAAAGGTGTTTCCTTTGCAGCTTATGTACAGAGGCCCTCCCTGTGTGTGTCTGCTGGGAGCAGACCCCACCCTTGTGTGTGTCCACTGGGGCGGGGACTTTCTCCAAGCCACACTGGTGGTGACTGTTAAGACGTGGAGCCAGTCGTGACTGTAAAGGCATCCCAGACAAATTTGCATATTACCTCTTCATATATATAGATAAGGACAAAGTTTTTTCTTTCTTTCTTTTTTTTTTTTTAGAATATATTTTTATTTATTTCAGAAAGGAAGGGAGAGGAGGATAGAAACATCAATGATGAGAATCATTGATTGGCTGCCCCCTGCAAGCCCCACACTGGGGATGGAGCCTGTCACCTGGGCATGTGCCCTGACTGAGGTCAAACCTGTGACCCTCTGGTTCATAGGTTGATGTTCAATCACTGAGCCACGCTGGTGGGGCAAGGGCAAAGGTTTTGATTGTGTATCTAGGGGAAGTTATGGATTTAAAGGGCTCCTATAGTTTTTGAAGCAGGGATGGCTTATGGAGAAGAACTGGGCAGCCTGAACAAGGGTAAACCACTGTCTTTGAGTCTTAAGTAGTTGGGTGTTTAATGAATATAATTGATTTTGTACAAAATTGGAAACATCCATAAATGGAATATAAACCATGTACAATATTAAAATCTATAGCCAATTAAGAGAAGATTGTTCTCTTGTAACAATTCCAAAGTAATTAATTGAAAATGCAATAGTAATTTTATCTACATGAACTAGTTTTATGTATATAGCATTATGCAAATTGTTCAGTAATAGGAATCAATATTCTTCTAAAAGATAGGAGATAAAGTATTTAAGTAAATATTCACTATACCTCTCCCTAAATTAGTCACCACTAGCACACTACAACGATTAGAAAAGACTTTGTGCCTTGTCTTATCAACACACCAACACTTGAATAAAATAAGTGTCACTCTTTTATTTGATGAAGATGTAAAAAAATGATCACTATCTAGTGCTAACAGGAGCACAATAATTTATCTCCAAAATGTTGCAAAAGTTTATTAAAAATGCAAATAATTTTACTTTAAAAAGAAGACAAAAAACAATAAATACCTTGGGATGTCATACATCTTTAGATTTGAGAATGGCCATTTGATCAATCTCATGCCCTCTTAGGTGAATATGAGGAAATATATGGTGAGAATTTTCTGTCACACTACCAGTGAACTGTCCTTGGCAACGAAAGGATGGAAAACTGTTCCTTTGGGCTAGAGAAATATGAGACATTTTTCAGACCCCCTCCCCCCCAAGTAAGAGTTCTTCTACTTTATTTTGTATTCTAACCATCACAAGCATCAGGCTCTGCAAGAACATAGTTAAAACTTTTTGGTAAGGGATATGAATTTTGCACATAGAGAATAGATTTTAAAAATTAAATGTTTGGCTGATGTTAAATAGAATATGATCATATGAAGCTTTAAACTTAAAATATACCTAAATGTAAAAAGTTAAGACCGTTAAGTATTAATTAATGTCTGTATCCTTTATCAAACAGTATATCATTAAGAATTCAACTATTTTTAAATCTTCAAGTAACCTGCAATGTCTGACACATAATCCTCTTAAAGTTTTAAAGACAAATAGATTCAATATATTTAACCTTCCAAATGTCCTCAGAAAGAATTATCAGCAGCATGCTTAGGTAATAAAACATAGTTGGGTTACCCAGTTACCCCAAGTGAATATCTGTGCATGCTATGGGATAGCAATGAAAGACCGAGATCTGTAAAAATGGTACCCTCAAGCCAGAGCATTCTCTCTTCACATGAAGACTGGAAATAACAAGAAGGGACGGAGAGTCATCTTTCATTATTTTATCAGCTAGTTGATGTTTTCATAGTATTTAAAATGCCTGATTTCATTTTAACAATAGTAAACCAATATTTATTTTGAAAGGTAATTCTATCTTCAAGAAGAGGATATTAACAATTTCCAACATGATCTCTAGGAATAATTCGCAGCTATGGACCATGCTTTAGAAAAACATTTCCAGCAGTCTGGGCAGCATTTATTCCTTTTCCATCATTGGTAATAATTGCACTGTGGCTGCAGGAATTTTAAATTCTCCTGCTACAAACTTAAAGACTGCTGTGAACAATGTAATTTCAGAAACACTGAGTAGTTTACAAGGCTACGGGTGGGATGTCAGCGGGATTTTAAAGGAAACCTTGGCCTTGGACACGGTAGAGCTGCACACACAGACACCAACTTCCCCTAGCCATCCTGCTTCTGGTGCCGGAAGGGTCCTTCCAGGCTCAGCAACACGCGCCTCAAGAGTCTTAGGGGACACCCCATGGAAGTATTTTCCAGATATGGTCTCCAAGCCACATGTTCAGGTGACAAGTCGGCAGCAACACCTCGGGGGATCCTTGTCACTGTGGAAACCCTGTGGAAAGCGGAGGCAGAACTGTATTGGCGCTGCCTGCTCTCAGGAGGCCCTTCCCACCCTCTCCTCAGCTCCATGGTGGCCCAGGAATGGGGGTGGGTGGGTGGAGTTGGGTGCCCTGCGAGGGAAGCCCCGCATTTTGGCAGCAGCTTGGTGTGGAGGATGCTTTGGGGCAGGCTGAGGAACACTAGCTGGGAAGCAACAGCCTGATGCCCTTGGATTAGCCCCCTGGAAAGCGAGCTCCCTCACCATTTCGGAGCCCAGGTACCAGCCAAGACTGTCCTTCCCTCTGCTTCTTCCCCTGCTGGGCCACACACCCCTCCCACAGGTCTCCCCTCCCACCAAGAGCCTTTCCCCAGAGCTTCTGACCATGAGACTTTAAAAGATGTACTCTTGAATATCACTTATAAAGGCAAAATGTTTATTATATTCCCCAGCTCAATAATGTTTGTGATAGTGTTTCCAACCCGCACAAATTTATTAATAAAAAAGAAATGTTTCAGAGTTTCCAAAATGGCAGCAGATCAAATGGAAGTCACACTGAGTTGCTCCCAGGACCAAAGTGGAACTGCAACTAAAACAGAAAAACCAACCTGAACAATCAATTCAAAGTAGATTAAAAATGGCAGTTTAACAAGTGGATGCTGCAGGGACATGCTCCTAGGAACAAATTGGAATTGCAACTAAAATACAAAAAAGCTTCCTGAATAATCAACGGAAAACTCACAGGAGAGAACCCTGACGCCCGAGGACCGAGAGTGGAGACCACAAGGAGACTAGCAATAATCAACTGAAGACCAGCTGCAGGGGACCCTGATAACCAAGGATGGGACGTGGAGACCGCATGAAATCTTTTTCTTACCTAATTCAGGGCCTGGGGCTAGGAAGGGTGGAGGCACAAAAGGGCTGGTGGAGCTCCAACCTGCAGCGGCTGAAGGTCTGGAGGAATATCTCAGCTGTGGAGGGTGCCCACTGAGAATTCTGGCATCTAAACCCCAAGCTGGGGTCCCCAGCCCAGAGCACCAAAACGGAGAAAGGAGCTCATGTAATATCTGGCTATGAAAAGCAGCAGGGTGGCTCTCTGCCAGAGAGAGATGGCTGGAAATGCAAACACTTTCTTAAAGGGCCAATACATAAAATATTGTGTGCAGCCACTCACCTTGGGTTCTGGTAGAGGCAGAGCAGAATGGACTAGCGCTGTGTGAGCAGAAGCCAGGGTTGGGGATTTTGGAGTTAAAGCTCAATAGTTTCCTGTGTTGAATCATTTCCTCATACTACAAAAGATATCTTTCTCAGGCAGACCTTTACCATCCAGGCATCCAGCCCCAGCAGAGGTGACCACAAGCTATGGATTGCTGATAGCTCCAAATGGGGTACTCAGGGCTAGTAATGAAACAGTACCTGATACTTCCCTGCACTAGAGATTGGGAGTCATAGCAGATCTACCTAATACATAGATGTGGAGATAAGAAATTTATCAGACATAGAATTTAGAGTAATGATGGCAAGGATGCCCAATAGCATGAGAAAAGATACAGTAACTATGAAGAATGACATAGCACTAATAACAGATTGGAAGGAATACACAGCAGATTAGGTGAAGCTGAGAATTAGATCAGTGAATCAGAAGATAGGGTAGAAAAAATTCAATCAGGAGAACCAAAAAGTAAAAACCCCCCAAAACAGGAGGGCAGCTTAAGGGAGCTGTGGGACAACATGAAACATAACAATATTTACATTATAGGAGTTCCAGTAGGGGTAGAAAGTGAGCAAGGGATCGAGAATGTGTTTGAAGGAATAATGACAGAAAACTTCCCTAACCTGATAAAGGAAAAAGTCACACAAGTCCAGGAGGCACAAAGAGTCCCAAAGAAGAAGAACCCAAAAAGGCCCATGCCAAGACACAATAAGTAAAATGCCAAAAATTAAAGACAAAGAGAGAATCTTAAAGGCAGTAAGAGAGAAGAAATTTGTTACCTACAAAGGAGCTCCCATAAAGTTGACACCTGATGTTTCATCAGAAACTCTACAGGCCAGAGGGGAATGGCATGAAGTATTCAAGGTAATGAAAAGCAAGGATCTGAAATCAAGATGACTATACAGCAAGGCTATCATTCAAAATAGATGGTGAAATAAAGAGCTTCCCAGAAAAAATGGAGAGAGAGAGACAGAGAGGGAGGGAGGGAGGGAGGGAGGGAGGAGAGAGAGAGAGAGAGAGAGAGAGAGAGAGAGAGAGATCATAGGCATAAATTTAAAATTAAATTGGCAATAGCTAAAACCAGTTTGGCTTAGTGGTAGAGCGTTGGCCTTTGGACTGAAAGGTCCCAGATTCGATTTCGATCGATGTACCTTGGCTGCAGGCACATCTCCAGTAGAGGGTGTGCAAGAGGCAGCTGATCGATGTTTCTCTCTCATCGATGTTTCTGACTTTCTATCCCTCTTCCTCTCTAAAAAATCAATAAAATATATTAAAAAAAATAAAAAAATAAAAATTAAATTAAATTGGCAATAAAGAAGTACCTATCAATCATAACCTTAAATGTAAATGGATTAAATGCTCCAATCAAAAGACACAGAGTAGCTGAATAGATACAAAAACATGACCTAAATATATGCTGTCTAGAAGAGACCTACCTTAGAACAAAAGACTCAGACAGGATGAGAGTGAAGGGATGGAAATGGAAACAAAAAACAAACAAACAAAAAACAACTGGTTAGCAATACTCATATATGACAAAATAGACTTCAAAATGAAGAGATAATAAAAGTCACTACACAATATTAAGGGGATTGATCCAACAAAAGGATATAACTCTGATAGGCATATATGCACCCAATATAGGAGCACCTAAATATATACAAAATTGGAGGATTTAAAAAAAAATATATTTCATTGATTTTTTACAGAGCAGAAGGAAGAGGGGGTTAGAAAATCAGAAACATCGATGAGAGAGACATCGATCAGCTGCCTCTTGCACGCCTCCTACTGGGGATGTGCCTGCAGCCAAGGTACATGCCCTTGCCAGAATCGAACCTGGGACCCTTCAGTCCGCAGTCCGACGCTCTATCCACTGAGCCAAACCAGTCTCGGCAAAACTGGAGGATTTTAAGAGAGAGATCAATAGCAATCCTATCTAATAAAAGAGTAATATGCAAATTGACCATACCTCCGATCAAGCCACGCCTACCAGCCAATCAGGAGCTGAGGCAGGGCTACACTAGTAGCCTGGAGCACAAAATTCGTGCATGGAGGGGGGTTCCCTCAGCTCAGCCTGCACCCTCTCCAATTAGGGGCCCCTTGGAGAATGTCTGACTGTTGGCAGTCGGACATCCCTCTTGCAACCTAGGAACACTGGCTCCTAACTGCTCATGACCTGCCTGACTGATCGCCCCTAAGTGCTCCCCTGCTGGCTTGATTGCCCCTAACTGCCTCTGCCTTGCCCCACACCTGGGACCCATGCTTATATCAAAGATAACAAACTATGCCCCCTGGGCTAAATCTGGCTTTCTGGTCAATGAAGGAAAAAAAAAAGAATGTTATTTTGTGACATGAAAATTATATGAAATTCAAATTTTAGTGGCCATAAAGTTTTGTTGGCACACAGCCATCCCGTTCCTTTGGGCTTTGCATGCTAGGACTGAAGAAGTTGAGTATTTGAGGCAATGTATAGCCCACAAAAACTGAGCCGCACTCTGGCTCCTTACAGCAACGGCATTTGGCCCCTGCCCTAGATAAATTCTGGGGTGTTATTATGTGAAATGTGCATACTGTAAAATATAGGCTTATAAAATGAAAACATTTTACTTCAGTGTTCATAGTCATTTTAAAGGGCACTTTTATTTGTAGCAAATTCAGTTTTCATGGGATCTGTAGAACCCAATTCTGGGGAGTGTTCCCGGCGTGCAGGCGGTCCCGGTGCCAGGCGCCCGCTTCAGCCTCAGGGGGCGGGGCCCAGGCTGGGCAGGGAGCCCAAGGCCAGGCTTCGCGTGGGTCTTGCAGTAGCAGCCCCGGCTGAGGGGGGCGCAGGGTCCTCCGGTGAGGGCCTTTCTTGGTGGCGGCCGCGAGACCTCTCTCCTGCAGTCCAAGGTCACCAGTCCCCGAAGCCCAGCAGCGTGGCCCTAGTCCCCTTCCTTCCCCGCCGCCCATCTGTCTCCTCGCTTCCTTCAGCTGCCCTCCTCCCCCCCACCTCTGCCATTCCTCAGGTAGCCCGGCCTGCCCGCCCTGCCTGCCCCAAAGGGAAGCTGCAAGGCTGGCGGGTCCTGGACCGAGCTCGCAGGGCGGGGGTCTGGAGGACCCTGTGCCCCTTCCCCACCTGCGTTCAGTGCGCCGGGATCCTGGACTCACAGCAGGAAGGAGGAGTGCAGATGTCATTGCTCCAGTGAGTGAGGGTGACAAGTTCTCCAAAGGCTACATTTCCCCAGATCCAAGGGCCAGGCCACAGGCAAACAAACAAACAAACAAACAACAAAACAAAAAACTTAGGACCAGAAAGCTGTGTTATTTACATTTTCTACAAAAGATGTTAACATATTCTAAAACCTCCTCTTATTTTACAGCTTTCTGGAAGCCCCATCAGCACCACCTGCCTGTCTGTGGGGTGACGTGCAGCCCTGTCCGGTGGCTCTTGTGGTCACAAAGCTTGTGAATACAGCCAGGCAATGCCTGAGGGGCTCTGGCAGACCTGAGTAAGGAATACATCCACTGATTTGGGAAATGCAACAATCCACGGGGCCGGGAGCACAATCCTAAAGACAATCTCCTGAGCTCAGTGACATGGCCACAGCTACGAAACCCTGGACGTCCAGATCTGGGTCTGCCCTGGGGGTGAGCGCCACAGAAAGTGTAGCTATATGTCTGGGACACTTCCTAAAATGTCCTTTCGTGGGAGATCTTTATGAAGTATATGAAACTGAAAATAATATGGTAACCTATCAAGGGGACTCATTCCTAGAATTAACATTATAGACAGTGGCTTTGGAAATTATCTGTATCCTTTGGAATATTATGATTTTATCTATCACAGCCCTGGCCAGGTGACTTAATGTGTTGGAGCATCCTCCATTACACAAAAGGTTGTGGGTTCCATCCCTGGTCAGAGTACATAGGGAGGCAACTGATTGATGTTTCTCCCTCACATCTCACATCAATGTTTCTCTCTCTCTCTCTTTCAGTAATAAATATATTCTGGGGTGAGGATTAAAAAAATAAAAAAAGTTACCATATAATTGCCTCCCTCCACGTCGTATTCTACAGTGCCCGATTTATTAAAATCCGTGTGAGACCTATTTTAAATAAAAATTTAGTTTGGATTCAATTTGTAATATATCCTAAATAACACATAGAGAATCTTTTATCTATAAAATTAGAATTACTTTATTTTCAGAAAAGGTTTATATAATTTTTAAAAATAAAAGTGATCTGATTTTCTTTAAATCTTGATACCCATTTTGTCTGGTCATATATAAATGGTAAAAAAAAAGTTTATATAATTTACATTAGGTGAATCCTATTAAAAATATAGGTGACCATAGAGTTGGGAAATAATACTTTTTAATTAAATTGATTGGGGTGATACTGGTCAACATGAACATATAGATTTTAAGTGGGTTTCTATGTTACAAGATTCTAGGTGGGTTTTTATGCCACTGTGAATAATACTGCAATGAACATAAGGTTGCATATATCTTTGCGAATATATGTTTTCAAGTTTTTTTGGGGGTATATATTCAGAAATGAGATTTCTGGATCATATGGTAGCTCTATTCTTATTTTTTTTTTTGGAATATTTACCAGACTGCTTTCCATAGTGGTTGTGCCAGTCTGCATTCCCAACAGCAGTGAATGGGGGTTCCCTTTTTCCCCACAAACTCTCCAACACTTATCATCGCTTGTCTTAATGCTAATGGCCAATCTAACAGATGTAAGGTGGTATCTCACTGTAATTTTGATTTGCATTTTCCTAATTGCCAGTGAGGTTGAACATCTTTTCATATGTCTGTTGGCTGTTCATAAGTCTTCTTGAGAGAGATGTATTTTCAGGTCCTCCGCCCACTTTTTGATTGGGTTGTTTGTTTGGTGTTAATTTTCATGAGTTCTTTATATATTTTGGAAATTAAACACTTGTCGAAGCTACTGTTTGCAAATATCATCTTCCATCTGATTGACTGCCTTTTTGTTTTATTGTCAGTCTCTTTTGCTGTGCAGAAGCATTTTAGTTTGGTATAGTCCCATTCATTTAATTTTGCCTTTAACTTCCTTTGCCTTTGGGATCAACTTCATAAAATGTTTTCTATAATCCAGGCCCATAAGTTTGGTACCTATATTTTCGTTTATGTAACTTACTGTTTTGGTTCTTATATTTACTAGATCTTTAATCTATTTTGAATTATACATGAAGACAAAATGTAATCCAGTTTCATTCGCTTGCATGAGGCTTTCCAGTTTTCCAGCACCATTGTGCATTTCTGGCATCTTTGTCCATGTACATGTGGTTTCACAGTTGGGCTCTCTGTTCTGTTCCATTGATCAGTATGTTTTTATCTCTGTCAATACCATGCTGTTTTATAGCTCTGTAGTATAATTTGAATTCAGGCAGTGCAATACCTTCAGCTTTGTTCTTTTTCTCAGGATTGCTTTGGTTATCCAGGGTCTTTTGTTGCTGGAAGCTACCCATTGTCTTCACTATCAGAAAAGTGTAAACCAGGAGCCTGGGATGCTGGTGAACCTGAGCTCTGGCAAGGGCCAAAGTTATGCACCAATTGTTTAGTCGAGACAATGGTGGCTCAAGCAATTTCCTGACCAAATAGTCTCAAAGTAAACCTTTACTAATATTTACTGATCTTTAAGATAGTCTGTCTGCTATCAGAATTGCCTGTCTGACTAAGGGCAATATGTGTATCCAAAACTGAATAATAGATTGGCAGGGCCTGGACACCAGCAAAGTCCTTCCCCTAGCATTGGGCTCTCTGCCTGGCCCCTAATTTCCAGATTATTATTTCTTGTCTCATCTCATCATTTGCCTGCAGCCCTTCTCCAGATCCCAAATGCTAAGACATGCAGGAAGTGGCTTCTCACATCTGGTGCATCAGTGAGGGATGTCTAGAGATTTGTCTAAAGCAGAAAAACAAAGTTTCATGGGGAAAGTGGGGAAAAAGAATTCACCAGATAGCTAGGGAAATTCACTATATGCAAAGCCCATGGCCAGCTGCAGAAATTGTGATCTGTAAGTAGGGTGGGAATGTCTTTTTTAGCCAGGCTAATGGGGCAGAATTTGTTAAATGGGTAGATTTTTTGCTTGCATGCTCAAAGATAAAGGAATTAAAGTGTCAGAAGGTATTCTCTTACAGTTTTTGCATATTATTATGGAACATAATCCTTGGTTTCCTGAAGAGGGTACATTAGATGTTGAATGTTGGGAAAGAGTGGGTCAGAACTTGAAAAAAGCTCAGCAGCAGGGGAAAAATTTGACTCCAAATTGTTCCTCCTTGTGGAACACAGTATTCCAGTTGCTAGAGCCTTTTAGAGAGACAAAAGAGGATAAACCTCCTCCCTTTGTACCATCCGCTCCTAAAGAGGAGTAAAAAGAAAAATTGGAGGGATGGCCTTCATGGCCCCTCCACCTCCATGTCCTAGTCCTGGAACATTTAATTTGCTGTTAATGAAATCATCTGTGCAAAGGGCTATCCAAGAAGGATTAAAGGACATGATGGTGGAGGAGAGACTTGCTTTTCCTATTATACAGGTAGCTACCCCACATTTCCCAAATCAAATAATAAGCAGTGACGTGCAGAATCATCTAAATTATGTGCAAAAAGCTTCTTAGCAAATTAGACATTGAGGAAAAACAGGACATCAAAAAAAAGTAGGCAACCAACAAGGACACAAGGTGGCGCTCAAGGGCAAGGCATGAGCATTCCAACTCCTGATTTAATCAATGCAGATTCAACCTCTTTTATGTCTTAGATATTAAAAAGGAAATGATTGAGTGCTTATTTAATTATTATTTTAATCTTTGTTGTTTATTGTTAGTCCATTAAGCACGCCTTTAATATAATTTAATAGAAAAGAAACAGTAGATGGTCAGGCCATTACTGGATTTCCTCAGAGCAAACAAAATGTGGGGATGGAGAGAGCGGTACATGTGGTCAATAATATAGGTTTTAAGAAAATTCCCTAGACAAAGGAAAGTAATTAGAAAATTACTGAGTCTTTTGATAATTACTAAGTCTTTAGACAATCTACAAGATAAGTAAACAACAACAAAAAACAGACTCAGACATGGAGAACAAACTGATGGTTGGCAGAGGGAAATAGGGAAGGGGAAAGGGGGAAATTAACAGGAATAAGAGGAATACATTTCCAGTTATTAAGTAAGTTATGGTAACATAATGTACAGTATAGAATATGTAGTCAGCAATATCACAGTAACCTTGTATGGTGCCATATGGTTACCAAATTTATTGTGATGATCTCTTCCTTAGGTGTACAAGTGCTGAATAACTATGTTATATGCCCAAAACTAAATTAATATTGTATATTAACTATATTTAGATAAAAATGGGAATATATTCATCTTCAAGTATATTATACATGTTCCTTGAAAAATTTTAAGCTAAACAAATATGAGGAATACATATAGTGGTTTATATTATTCAAGATCTTTATACGAATATTTATTTAAACATAAGTATAATTTTAGAATATCAAAATTACAACTAAGCCAGAGAATAACCATAATTCAGAACCACCTTAAATCTGGCTGAATGGGAGCCCTATAACTGGAGAATTAAAGAAGCCACATTGAGACTGGTAGGAGGGCTGGAGGTGGGCGCCAGTTTTCTCCCAGACAAAAGTGCTGGCAGAGGTCATCGTTTCTCATCAGAGACCTCCCCCACGACAGAACCAACAGAAAGGAGCCATATCTGAGCTTCCACCAACCTGGCCCACACTATTCACCCCACCTCCCTGGTGATAGCCTGAGACCTTGCCCCACCAATTTGCAGCCCCAACCAAGCTGTTTGCAGTGGGTTTTCCAGATAACTGTCCTGGCATATGCTGCAGACTCCTGAAATCTCTCACACAAGCAGCAGCTGGTCAGAGCATCTGCCCCCTGGTGGTGAGTGCACGCCACAGGGAGCGGTTAAGTGGCTTTAGCATATCATTAGCATATTATGCTTTGAATGGTTGAAGGGCCAACCAGACGACTGGACACTTAGCATATCCATCAATAAATGAGTGGATAAAGAAAGTGTGGTACTACAAACAATGGAATTTTACTCAACCAAAAGAGAGAATGAAATCTTGCTATTTGCAACATTATGCTAAGTCAAATAGGTCAGACAGAGAAGGAAAGTACCATGTGATTTCATTTACATGTGGAATGTAAAGAACAAAATTATCCAACAAACAAAACAGGAATAAATTCATAGGTGCTGAGAACGTTTTGATGGTTGTCAAATTGAAGTAAGGTTGGAGGGATGGGTGAAAACATGGAAGGGATTAATAGCTACAAATTGCCAATTATAAAAACAGTTACAGAAATATATTAGTAAAGTCAATAATATTATAAGAACTACTTATGGTGTCAAATGTGTACTAGAGTTATCAAGGTAATCAGTTTGTAAGTTATATAAATGTTTCATCACCATGTTGCACACCTGAAACTAATATAATAATTGTGTGGCAACTGTAATAAAACATTTTCTTAAATTATTAAAAAATAAACAAACAAAAGATTCCCTCTGTCCATGGAAAATGCTACATTCCAAAAAAAATATCACCCCAGGAAAACCAGCTCTGTCCAAGTCCAGCCATTTTGCATTAACTGGACCTGGTGGGGGATTTTCAGTGCTGATTCAAGATACAAAGGTATTCCTGTTCCTCACCCATAAAACTTGGAGCCTTGCCTTACCATTTCAGAACCAAAGCAAAAAAAAAAAAAAAAAAAAAAATCCACAAACAACCCCAAGAAAATCGACCCTGTATACATTATCCTGCATATTTACTTCAATACTAGTAGCCCTGTGCACAATTAAATCGTGCAGGTTCCCTACGCTTACCTACAATCAGGGCCATGTCTGCTGCCCAGCGTCACTCCTCCACCTCCATTTCCCCTACCCCGTGAACCTCCATGCTAACAGCCCCCACCCTGCAAGGCTCCTCGGCCTCTGATGCCTACACTGCCCTGTGACTCTCCTCCGCCTCAGCCACCCCAGGAAGCTACACTCCCAACAGCCCCACCCTGCACCTCTCCTCCCCCTCACCAACCCTGCCCGTGAGAGCCGAATTGGCCCTTTGGTCATTTGGGCCCAAAGCTCCAGCACCTCAGCTCCCTAGCCTGGTGTCTGGTTGAGCCTGTGGTCATTAGTGGCCATTATGGACCCAGGGCTTTTATATATTAGGATGTAATGCTTTAAAATATAAAACTAGGCCTGTCTCCACTATGGCAAAAACCCACAATATGATCATGCCAAAGGCTAAAACTAACAGTAGTTAGCACATAAATGCAAAAAGACCCATTGGAAGCCCAATGGACTTTGATATTCAGCAGGGCTGAAAATCAGCATAATATTGTCCTGCTGTGGGCTCAATAACTGAGGGCAATTCCCTAATCTGATAATCCTTTCACTGTTTACCAAACTTTACCTTTGTTATGCCTGTATGTATTCCTAAAAAGCAAATGTGTATTTAAGTAAATAAAAGCTGACAGGTCCAGAGTTTCAGTGAGCTTCTCCACTAGAGAGAGGTTTTCGTCTGCCCTGCGCATGTTTTCTAAATTTATATTTCATCTCCAGAGTTTTCATTTGTGGATGGCCCCTCCTTCAAATCCTGAAGCCTACCTGTAAATGGATGTGACTTCTGACACCCGAATAGGGATCTGGAGAAGAAGATTTGCCTGAGCAAAAAACGACAAAACAAGGAAATTCACTTGAATGATGGGGAAGTTCACCGTGCACAAAGCCCATACCAGCTTTGGAAACATGAACCATAAGTGGACGAGGAACGTCTTTTATTTAAGCCAGGTTATAATGGGGAAGAATTCAGTAAAAGGCAAAAACATCATTGTAAATTTTTAGCTTGCATGCTCAAGGATAAAGGAATTAAGGTGTCAAAAGGTATTCTTTTCAATCAGGCTCAAGGAAAACCATCAGTAATCTTTAACTGGATGGGCTCTTGTTTGAGCTGCATTATGTCCACTTTGTATTGGGGATCAAAAGTCGGTAACACTAAGGCCCTGGATCCTCTGCTTCTAATGTGGGAAGGCTCAACAGCTAGAGAAAATGGAGACAACAGTCCTTTTACAAAAGGACTCCTTAATGCTTTGTCTGAAAATTACCAGATGATACCTGGGGATAGGCAGATTTTAGCTAAAATGACTTTAAATGCCATCAATGCTATAGAGAGCAGAATATGATAAGATCTGTGGACAACGGGCTGAGATCTAGGCTGCATTCAGGTTGAAAGGCCCAGGCAATGTAAAACATCTGAAAGATGCATAAAAAGAACTCCGATTTATTGATTCTTGTCTATGTGTTATGGACGCTTGTCTGTTGATTGTTGTTTTATCTCTTTGTTGTTCAGTTTAATTTGTTTATTGTTAGTCTATTAAATATGTCTGTAATTTAATAGAAAAAAAAAAACAGTTGAGAGGAACACCAAGATGGTGGCATAAGCAAACACCTATTGTTCTGCCCCGCGCAACGATTTGGGAACTACAACATAACAGCGGAACAGACAAGCACCCAGAATCGCCAGAAAGCTGGCTGCATGAAAGCTCCACTAATAGGAGCGGAGGTGGGACACTGAGACTCGGGACCGGCGGGAGCGCAGCCTTTCAGACGGAAACAGGTTAGGAGCCGCCCTGGTCGCGCGCGCGGGCTGGGGCTGGAGCATCGACCGGTCGGATATCTCCGACGGGGAAGGGCGGAGGCGTCCCATTGCCCAGATTTCCCGAGCCGGGCGAGGTCCGAGATCCCGGGTACGGGAAGAAGTCCCCCTGCACAGATTCCCCGGAACCGGGCGAGGTCCGAGGTCCAGGGGACGCACCCTGGAAGCGGGGGGCGGCAGAGGCTCCTAGTCCCGAGGGTCGCGCAAACCCGTGACTTGCCCCCTGGAAACTTGTCTCCTGGTTCTGGAAACCATCTATTTTACAGCCCTGGGCTGGACTTTTGGTGTGCAGGCACATTTGGGGAAAGGCAGAGTTGTCTGGCAAGGGGAAAAGACTAGCGGCTTTCTCTTGGAGGAGTCTGCAGCCATCCCCACCCAACATAGACCCACGTGCGCGAGCTCCGCATAGGACCCAGCTGCCGCTGCCGCTACCGCTACCGCGCAGCTCAGAGACTCCGCCCATCCAACCTGAACACAGTCTCCCTTCACAGCCAATTGGCCTGGAGGTCAACTCTCCTAGGGCTAACAACAACAAACTGGGTTTAAATTCAAAAACACTGAATACAACCCATAAAGGATTGCAGTAAGAGTACCCACCTCAGGTAACTGGGGAGACTGAGCCACTGTCCCTTTGAGGATAGCCACCACATAAAGCAGCCACCATGCAGAGACATGGAAAGAAGTTAGGTGTGAAAGAAATGGAGGAGAAAAGACGACAAGACATAGAGTTCAAAACCGCGGTTATAAGGCTTTTCAAGAGGCTCCTACAAAAGGCCGATCAACTTAATGAGAATTACCAGAAAATAAACAAGACCAACCAGCAAATGAATGAGAATTACAAGGAAATGAATGAGACCCTCAGGGACATGAACAAGACCTCTGAGGATACGAACCAGACCCTCACAGATAAAAAAAAGGACCAACTAGAAATCAAGCATACACAGACTGAAATAAAAAATATTACACAAAGTCCTAAAAGCAGTCCAGAGGGCCACAAGAACCAAGTCAAAGATTTGAAATACAAAGAACCAAAATCCACTCAGCTGGAAAAGCAAGAAACAAAAAGAATTCAGATAATTGAAGATAGCGTAAGGGGCCTCTGGGACAACTCAAGCAAGCCAACATCTGAATTATTGGGGTGCCAGAAAAAGAGAGCGCAAGTTAATGAAAACCTACTTGAAGAAATAGTGACTGAAAACTTCCCCCACCTGGTGAAAGAAACTGACTTAAAAGCCCAAGACATACACAGAACCCCAAAATATAGGAATCTAAAGAGGACCACACCAAGACATATCATAATTAAAATGCCAAGAGCAAAAGATAAAGAGAGAATATTAAAAGCAGCAAGAGAAAAGCTCCCTACAGGGGAGCACCCATACGATTGTCAGCGGATTTCTCAACAGAAACGATGCAGGCCAGACGCGAGTGGCAAGAAATATTCAAAATAATGAAGAGCAAGAATCTACAACCAAGATTACTCTATCCAGCAAAGCTATCATTCAGAACTGAAGATCAGATAAAGTGCTTCGCAGATAAGAAAAAGCTAAAGGAGTTCATCACCACCAAACCAGTATTATATGAAATGCTGAAAGATATTCTTTAAGAAGAGGAAGAAGAAAAAGGTAAAAATATAAATTATGAACAACAAATACACATCTATCAACAAATGAACGTAAAAATCATGTGAACTGATAGGCTGATGAACAAGATAAACTGGTGACTATAACGGAAACATGGACATAGAGAGGGAATGGACTGACAATTCTTGGGGAGAAGGGTGTTGTTGGAAGTACAGCAAGAGATTGGACAAGAATCTTGCAACAATGGGAGAGGACATTGGGGAGGGGAAGGTGAGGGTGGAGGGTGGGATAGGTACAGGGTGGAGGGAAGATATAGGGGGATAAAAAAGGGGAAACAATGTAATTAATAAACTGAATAAAAAATAAAAAAATAATAAATTAAAAAAATAAAAGAAAGAAAAAAAACAGTTGATGGCCAGGCCATTACTAAATTTCCCCAGAGCAAACAATGTGGGGGTAGGGATTAAGAATATGAGCAGAATACATGTTCAATAACACAGGTTTTAGGAAAATTCGCTAGACAAAGGAGGTAACTAAAAAAGGCCTCAGCCCATTAATTACTAGGTCTCTTGGTGATCATATAAAAAGAATGCCCATTCTTGGGAGTGCTATTAAAAGTCTAATTTTCACCATGTTTTTATTTCCCATTCTGTCATTTGAAATTTGGATAGATGAGACATTTCTCACAATTTAGGGATATGTCTGGGATTTCTATACACATAAAAAAACTCATATAAGAAAAGGTGCTCCCGAATAAAGTAGGGGAGAACTAAGATGGCGGCAAAGGTAAAACACCTATCTTGCCGTCATAATCAGCAATTTTAATACTACAACTTAAGGAAAGAACAAACACCTTCCAGAATCACCAGAACGCTCGCCAAGTGAAAATTCCACAAATAAAAGTGAAGATAAGACACTGTGACTTGGAGGAGCGGCGGCGAACAGCGTTTAAAGATTCGCGGGGAGAGAGGTTTGGAGTGCGCGCCGCGGAGAGGGCGGGAGGCTGGAAACTGGCCAGTTTTCTCGAACGGGGAGACAAAGACGTCCCACTGACTGATTTTCCAGCTCTGGGCGAAGTCCAGGGAACCCACTATCACACGGGGTGAAAACTGGACAGTGGGAGGGCACGCCGAAGCTCGCGTGCTGCCGGGTCTGCCGGCTTGTGGAGACGGCAGCTTGTGCGAACAGCTCGGCTGTGTGACGGCGCAGGGAGCTCTCTGCGACTTGTCTCTCATTCGGAAAACCGTTAGTCTGCTTTGTTTTACGACCCTGGGTGAGACATTGCGCATGCAAAGTCATTTGGGGACAGTCTGAATTCCCCAGCAGCCGGTGGAGCTCCACAGCGGCTCTCTCTCAGAGGTGCTGGCAGCCATTGCCCCCTGCACAGAGTCCCCGGGGCTGCATAGGGCAGAGCTAACGCTGTCTGCTTGGCCCGGAGACTCCACCCATCCAACCTGAGCACAGCTGAGCTTCACAGACAATTGGCCTGGAGGTCAACCCTCCTAGGGCTAACAACAAAAAGCTGGGTTTAAATTCAAAAACACTGAATACAACCCATAAAGGATTGCAGTAAGAGTACCCACCTCAGGTAACTGGGGAGACTGAGCCACTGTCCCTTTGAGGATAGCCACCACATAAAGCAGCCACCATGCAGAGACATGGAAAGAAGTCAGGTGTGAAAGAAATGGAGGAGAAAAGACGACAAGACAGAGTTCAAAACCACGGTTATAAGGCTTTTCAAGAGGCTCCTACAAAAGGCCGATCAACTTAATGAGAATTACCAGAAAATAAACAAGACCAACCAGCAAATGAATGAGAATTACAAGGAGATGAATGATACTTACAAGGAAATGAATGAGACCCTCAGGGAAATGAACAAGACCTCTGAGGATACGAACCAGACCCTCACAGATAAAAAAAAGGACCAACTAGAAATCAAGCATACACAGACTGAAATAAAAAATATTACACAAAGTCCTAAAAGCAGTCCAGAGGGCCACAAGAACCAAGTCAAAGATTTGAAATACAAAGAACCAAAATCCACTCAGCTGGAAAAGCAAGAAACAAAAAGAATTCAGATAATTGAAGATAGCGTAAGGGGCCTCTGGGACAACTCAAGCAAGCCAACATCCGTATTATTGGGGTGCCAGAAAAAGAGAGAGAGCGCAAGTTAATGAAAACCTACTTGAAGAAATAGTGACTGAAAATTTCCCCCACCTGGTGAAAGAAATTGACTTAAAAGCCCAAGACATACACAGAACCCCAAAATATAGGAATCTAAAGAGGACCACACCAAGACATATCATAATTAAAATGCCAAGAGCAAAAGATAAAGAGAGAATATTAAAAGCAGCAAGAGAAAAGCTCCCTACAGGGGAGCACCCATACGATTGTCAGCGGATTTCTCAACAGAAACGATGCAGGCCAGACGCGAGTGGCAAGAAATATTCAAAATAATGAAGAGCAAGAATCTACAACCAAGATTACTCTATCCAGCAAAGCTATCATTCAGAATTGAGGATCAGATAAAGTGCTTCGCAGATAAGAAAAAGCTAAAGGAGTTCATCACCACCAAACCAGTATTATATGAAATGCTGAAAGATATTCTTTAAGAAGAGGAAGAAGAAAAAGGTAAAAATATAAATTATGAACAACAAATACACATCTATCAACAAATGAACATAAAAATCATGTGAACTGATAGGCTGATGAACAAGATAAACTGGTGACTATAACGGAAACATGGACATGGAGAGGGAATGGAGTGACAATTCTTGGGGAGAAAAGTGTTGTTGGAAGTACAGCAAGAGATTGGACAAAAATCTTGCAACAATGGGAGAGGACATTGGGGAGGGGGAGGTCAGAGCGGAGGGTGGGATAGGTACAGGGTGGAGGGAAGATATAGGGGGATAAAAAAGGGGAAACAATGTAATTAATAAACTGAACAATAAAAAAAAATTGAAAAAAAAGAACAGAAAAGGTGCTCCCTGCCTGATTTTGGGTGGTCTCTTGGCCTGAGCCCCATGTCTTCAAGGATGCTATAGAATGAACTCAAGACTATTTTTCTTTAAAAGATGATAAAAATGATACAAGGAAAATATACAGGCTGGGTTTGGGAAACAAGATTAGTGTTTCCATAATAAAGGCTCGTTCTTGAATAATAATGGACTGTATTACAAGGTTGCCTCACAGGTCCAGGGGGCACTGCTGTTTTTATAAAATAAAACTAGAGGCCTGGTGCACAAAATTCATGCATGGGATGGAGGGTGTCCCACAGCCCAGTCTGCACCCTCTCCAATCTGGGACATCCCTCTCACAAGCCAGGACTGCTGGCTCCAAATCACTCACCTGCCTGTCTCCCTGATTGCCCCTAACTGATTCTGCCTGCCAGCCTAATCACCCTCTAACCACTTCCCTGCCAGCCTAATCAATGCTTATCTGCTCCCCTGCCAGCCTGATTGACCCTAACTGAATTCCCCTGCTGGCCTGGTTGCCCCTAACTGTTCTCCCTGCAGGCTTGGTCCCTCCCAATGTCCTCCCCTGCAGGCCTTGTCCCTCCCAACTGCCCTACTGTGCAGTCCTGGTCCCCCCAACTGCCCTCCCCTGCTGACCTGATCACCCACAACTGCCCTCCCCTGATAGCCATCTTGTGGTGGCCATCTTGTGTCCACATGGGGGCAGCTATCTTGTGTGTTGGAGTGATGGTCAATTTGCATATTATCTCTTTATTATATAGGATTATATAGGATAGGTTAACATTAAAACCACTGAAAGTAAGTTATCTGTGTTACAGAATTTGTCAAAGAAAATGCTTTGGATAATAATAATTGGCTTTAAAATATCAAAGTTGTTAAAACATAACTAAATAGATGTAACTAAAATGAAGGATTTGTTATAAAGCTTTTCGCCCCTAACTGCCCTTTCTTGCCAGCCTGGTTGCCCCTAACTGCCCTCCCCTGCCAGCCTGATCACCCCCTAACCACTCCCCTGCCAATAATTATAAATATATTAATAACGAAGAGAGGAAACTCTTTGCACTGTTAGAGGAAAGGGTCAATCCCCTTCTCCCTGTAAAAGCACAGAAGTCACAGCAGTAACCTAAGAAAGAATGTGGCAGTTTTAAATTCAAATGTCTAGAGGCCTGCTCCCTCTTCTCCCTGCCTTTTCACCAGACTCATACGCCTAAACAGTTTTCCCAAGTCTTTGGTAATTTAAAACTTTAGAACATTGCTGAATTAAATAATAAAAATTATTAAATAGGTATTTTAAAGTGACAAAATACTTAAATATTAATGAGTTTGCCTGATATTAAAAAATCTAGAGGATAGATTTGAATCTCTTACTTAAATATGTTTTGTATTTTATTTGAAATATATCCTTACTAGCAAATATATATTACTAATCTGAGAAATGCCAAGTATTTAATTTGCTACTTAAAATTTGAGGCTTCTAAGAGTTAAAAGTTCAAATTAAATTGGGAGAAATTATATGGTTGTAATAACAAAATGCATAAAGTATAGAAATTCATTTTTGAAAAACAATAATTCTTATATTTTCTCTGGAAAAATTAGTTCAAAATATGTGTATTATGTGTGGTAAAATTTCAACCTAGGATATAATATTCTATTGGCCTGATTAAAAAGAGAATTAATTCTATGGTCTGAACCAAATTTTTAAATTAAAAACAGTTTAAATTTAATTGATATCTTTTAGAATAATTACAAAATGTGTATATATAATCTTTGGGGTATGTACATTTGATAGTCTTTCCAAGTTAAATTTTAAGACTTTAACTGAGAGATAGCTTTGGGACATTTTGAGGGCCCTGGAATGATTCAAGGATTTATTCTCTCTTCTTAAAAAGAAATATTTTTGAACTAAAGTAGGCCAATCTAAAATAGTTATAATCATGTGGGAAGCTTTATTAAATAAAAATTAATAACTGTATTCTATTTATATACATATAGTTTATTTATTTTTAAAATATTTTTAATTGATTTTTTACAGAGAGGGAGAAGAATAGTTAGAAACTTTGATGAGGAACAATCACTGAGGATGTGCCCACAATCAAGGTACACATCCTTGAGTGGAATTGAACTTGGGACCCTTCAGTCCATAGGCTGGAGCTCCATCCACTCAACCAAACCAGTAAGGTCTGTCTCTCCCTCCCCCCCCCCCCCCTCTCTCTCTCTCTCTCTCTCTCTCTCTCTCTCTCTCTCTCTATATATATATATATATATATATATATATATATATATATACACACACACACACATATATATATATTATCATAATAAATCTTTATTGTTCATATTATTATGATTGTTTCTTTTTCTCCCCTATAGCTCCTCTCCATCCAGTACCAACCCCACCCTCTGCCCTTTCCTGCCCTCCACTGTCCTCATTCATAGGTGTATGATTTTTGTCCAGTCTCTTCCTGCACCTTCCTGCACCTCTTCCCAAGAATTGTCAGTCCATTCCCTTTCTATGCCCCAGATTCTATTATATTCACCAGTTTATTCTGTTCATCAGATTTTTAATTCACTTGATTTTTAGATTCACTTGTTGATAGACATGCATTTGTTGTTTATAATTTTATATATTTTTTAAGTTTCTTTATTGATGAAGGCATTACATATGTGTCCTTATCACTCATTACCCCTTCCAATCTCCCCACCCCCTGTCACCACTTATGCCCTCACCCCAGGTGTCCATGTCCATTGATTAGGCTTATATGCATGCATACAAGTCCTTTGGCTGATCTCTTCCCCTAACCTCACCCTCCCCTACCTTCCCTCTGAGGTTTGACGGTCAATCCTTCTCTGTCTCTGGGTCTGTTTTTGTTCATCAGTTTATGTTGTTCATTATATTCCATAAATGAGTGAGATCATGTGATACTTATCTTTCTTTGACTGGTTTATTTCACTTAGCATAATGCTCTCCAGTTCCATCCATGCTCTATTTTAAAGCAGCCACCTTTTCCTCCCCCTCCCGCCCCTTCTTAAAGAATACTTTTCAGCATTTCATATAAAACTGGTTTGTGGGTGATGAACTCCTTTAGCTTTTTCTTATCCGTGAAGCTCTTTATCTGCCCTTCAATTCTGAATGATAGCTTTGCTGGGTAAGGTAATCTTGGTTGTAGGTTCTTGCTATTCATCACTTTGAATATTTCTTGCTATACACACCTGGCCTGCAGAGTTTCTGTTGAGAAATCAGCTGACAGTTGTATGGGTGCTTCCTTGTAGATAACTGTTTTTCTCTTGCTGCTTTTAATATTCTGTCTTTATCTTTTGCTCTTGGCATTTTAATTATGATGTGTCTTGGTGTGGTCCTCATTGGATTCCTTTTGTTTGGGGTTCTATGTGCTTCCTGAACTTTTAAGTCTATTTCTTTCACCAGGTGGGGTAAGTTTTCAGTCACTATTTCAGTATCTTGCTTTCTTTCTTTTTCTGGCACCCCCATAATTCAGATGTTGGCATACTTGAGGTTGTCCCAGAGGCTCCTTACACTATCTTCAATTTTTTTTGGATTCTTTTTTCTTTTTGCTTTTCCGGCTGAGCGTTTTTTTGCTTCTTTGCATTTCCAATCTTTGACTTGATTTTTGTGGTACTCTAGTCTGCTGTTGGGTCTCTGTATAATACTTATTTCATTCAATGTATGCTTAATTTCTAGTTGGTCCTTTTTCATATCATTAAAGGTCTTGTTAAATTTATTGGCCTTTTCTAGGAAATTCTTGAAAAACCTTATAACCATGGTTTTGAGCTCTATGTCCAGTAGTTTGTTTTTCTCCATTTCTTTCATTTGTGATCTGTTTCCTTGTCTCCACATTTTCGCTGCTTTCCTGAGATGGTCAAGTAGCTTTGTGTGGTAGGTGTCCTTTAGGGGACAGTGGCCCAACCTCCCCAGTTACCTGAGTTGGACACTCTTGGTGCACTCCTTTATGGGATGCTCTGTCTTCTTGTAGTTAAGCCTAGATTGTTGCCGGTATCACTGGGAGGGGTTGACCTCCAGGCCATCTGGCTGTGAGGATCAGCTCTGTCTATGCTGGGAGAGCTTCTGTGCTCAGCTTGAAGGGGGCTGAGTCTTAGGGCTGAGCAGTCTGCCTTGGTTTCTCCATCAGCCCCACCCTAAGTGGCACCTGGATTTCCGTGTTCCACGGCAATGGCTGTATGCACCTCTGAGAGAAAGCTGCCTTCGCGTTTTGCCTATATTTTAAATGTTATAAATGTTTCAACCTCTAAGATTAGCAGGACAAGTATGCTGAATACTCGTTAGCTTTTCACAATAGAATCAAGGTCTTATATAAAGTCAGTATATGAGAAGGCAATATTTTCTGAGCAATTGGTTCTAGTAAAGTCCAAAGTAAAATTTGCATACATATGCAAATGAGCACTAGCCAAAAAGAATGCTGTTTAAAGTAAAATTTAAGTTTAAAAAGAGGAGAAATTTTAAAATCTCTTCCGCTATTTACATAGTAAACTAAAAGTTATTATTCAAGCATTAAATCTCACCATTTATGAGACACCAAAAGTAAAAAGAGTTTACTTTTACTTGAAATGTATGCATTGCCATATTGGCCAGCTTTCCTCTCTTCTATTGGTTTTTGTGAAAAGCAACCAAGTTTGTTGCTCTGTTTAAAAGAAAAGTAAAAAAAAATTTTAATTGATTTTTTACAGAGCAGAAGGGAGAGGGATAGAAAGTCAGAAACATGGATGAGAGAGAGACATTGATCAGCTGCCTCTTGCACACCCCCTACTGGGGATGTGCCTGCAGCCAAGGTACATGCCTTTGCCGGAATCGAACCTGGGAGCCTTCAGTCCACAGTCCGACGCTCTATCCATCATCAGGTTCACACCTGGCTGGGTGTCTCTGTGCTTGTCCTCACTCACCTGCTGTTTCTGCCTTTGAGTCATTGTTTGGATGAACAGTTCCCAGGTGGAGGCAGAGCCTGGGCTGCCCCCATCTCAGAGCCCTGGGAACCCCAAAATCTCCCTGGAATCTGCACAGTGGGGCTGATTGAAGACCCATCACTGCTTCAGTCGTGGGCAAGGCCAAGTCTTTGGCTATGTGAAATCCTGGAGAGATTTGCACGTTAGCGTCTGTAAAATACTAAGCTGGGTGCAATGGGGAAAAAGTGTTTCATATTTCCCTGCAGCCAACCTTCTGTATCACAGGAAAATAAACTTGACACAACACTCTGGAGGGCAGTGCACCAGGCAGGAAGCAGGACGGGCCCCCCCGTGACTGAAGTGGAATCTGTGGAAAGGGCAATGCTCTCCCTTCACTCCTCCAGGGAAATCAGGATGCTCAAAGGAAGAAGGAGTTCCCTGTGTCCCTGTGTGCTCAGTGCTCCCTGCTGCTCAACTTCCTTGTAGTTCCTGGAGAGCTGTGTGTAGGGGTGGGGAGAGAGGGGGAAGAGCCAGTGCACAGAGACCCTGGGAGCAGATTCCCCCGTTTTTTTCTGTGAGGAAAGTGGGCTTTGGGAGGTCAGGGGACTGCGGGCAGGTTACACAGCAGGAACTGGGACAGCCTGGGAGACACCATGCAGGTTTGGCTGCAGAGACTTCCTGCTCCTCCAGGAGGAATAAATCCTCTAATATCGTCTTGCTGCTCCTGTTTATCTCAAGATAAGTTTTCTGGTTTTTTTCTATTGATAAGTTAAATAAAAATTAAAAAGTTATTTCTAAAAGTCCGAGCAATTTATCATTAGCAAACTAGAACTGATTCCTATTTAAAATTTTTCCATTCAAGGGCTTTTAAAGTTCTTTCATCTAATATACTTTATGTAGTTGCTATTGAAAATTATAACATCATTTTAATAATGCTTTCTTTGTAGGTGATCATCTTCCTTGCTAACTGATTTTAAGATTGTCTTTTTTCTTTTGAGTTCTAGCATTTCAAGAGGTGCAACTAGGTTCAGGAAAAAAATTCTCTGTCCTCCTTATGATCACTTTTGATTCATTAATTGATAATATACATTCTCCATCAACTCAAGGACATAGTATTATCTTTTCAATGTTGTCTTGTCTCTACTTATACAACCCCAAAGATATGTACATCTTCTGTATTCTCTATGTCTTCATGTGCTCAGGCTGCTATACAAAATACCAGAGACTAGGTGGTTTAGACAACATTATTTATTTTGTTCGTTTTTAAAAATTCAATTTTTAAATATGCAATTACAGTTGACATTCAATATTATATTACTTTCATAGCATAGAGCTCCTTCAGAACATTTCATCCCAAACCACGGAATATACATTCTTCTCAAGTGCACATGAGTCATTTTCAAAGATAGATTATATATTGGGTCACAGGCAAAGTCTCTTCAAATTCAAGAACATAGAAATAATATCAAGCATCTTCTCAGATCACAATGGCTTAAAACTAGAAATCAACTATAATAAAAACAATAAAAAAATCAAACACCTGGAAGCTAAATAGCACACTATTAAACAATGACTAGGTTACCAGACAATGAAAACATAACAATCCAAAATCTACAGGAAACAGTGAAAGTAGTCTTTTTAGTTTTATTTTTAATTATTTATTTTTTACAGAGAGGCAGGAAGAGGGATAGAGAGTTAGAAATATCGATCAGCTGCCTCCTGTGCACTCCCTACTGCCATGTGCCTGCAACCAAGACACATCCTTGGTTGTGCCTTTGACAGAATTGAACCTGGGACACTTGAGTCTGTAGGCAGACGTGCCTTCCACTGAGCCAAACCAGTCAGGGCCAGTGAAAGCAGTCTTGCGAGGGAAGTTTATAGCCCTACAAGCCTACCACAACAAACAAACAAACAAAACAAGAAACAGTGGTAATAAATTATCTAACCCTACAACTCAAAGAGTTAGAAAGAGAGCAACAAAAAAAGCCCAGCATAAGTAGAAGAAAGGAAATAATAAAGATCAGAGCAGAGATAAACAAAATAGAGACAAAACAAACAAACAAACAAACACAAAAGATCAACAAAACCAAGAGCTGGTTCTTTAAAAGGATAAACAAGATGAATGAACCTCTAGCAGGCTCACCAAGAAGCAAAGAGAGAGGACCCAAATAAACAAAATCAGAAATGAAAGAGGTGAAATAACAACTGATCCCACAGATACACAAACAATTATGAAAAATTACTATGCACAAAATACTATGGACAACTCTATTCTAACAAACTGGATAACCTAGATGAAATGGACATATTCTTAGAAAAATATAAGCTTTCAAAACTCAGCCAAGAAGAATAAAAAAATCCTGAATTGGCTGATAACTACTGAAGAAATTGAAACAGTGATAAAAGATTTCCCAACAAACAAAAGCCCTGGTCTGGATGGCTTTACATGGGAGTTCTACCAAGCATTCAAAGGAGAACGAAAACCTGTCCTCCTTAGACTATTCCAAAAAATTCAAGAGGATTGCACACTTCCAAGTTCTTTCTATGAAGCCAGCATTACCCTAATCCAAAAACCAGATAAAGACCCCACAAAAAAAGAGAATTACAGGCCAATATCCTTGATGAACATAGATGCTAAAATTCTCAAAAAATTCTAGCATGCCAGATTCAGCAATACATCAGAAAGATCATATATCTTGAGATTTATTCCAGGGATGCAAGGATGGTACCAATACACTCAAATCAATAAATGTGATACATCACATAAACAAACTGAGAGACAAAAATCACATAATCATATCATATCAATTGATGCAGAAAAAGCATTTGACAAAATCCAACACCCTTTCTTGATAACTCTCAGCAAAGTGGGAGTAGAGGGATCATATCTCAACATAATAAAAGTCTATATGACAAAACCTACAGCCAACATGACATTCAATGGGCAAAAAACTAAAACCATTTCCCCTAAGAATAGGAACAAAACAAGGATGCCTACTTTCACCACTCCTGTTTGACATAGTACTGGTAGTACTAGCCATAGCAATCAGACAAGAAGAAGAATTAAAAGGTATCAAAATTGGAAAAGAAGTAAAACTGTCCTTATTTGCAGATGACATGATACTATACATAAAAAACACCAAAGACTCCATAAAAACTGCTATACCTAATAAATGAATTTGGCAATGTAGCAGGATGCAAAATTAACACCCAGAAATCTATGTCTTCTTATACACCAATAATGAACTCACAGAGAAAAGGGGAAAAAAAACAATCCCATTTACCATTGCACAAAAAATATTAAAATACCTAGGGATAAACTTACCCAAGGACACAGAAGAGCTGTACTCAGAAAACTACAGGACATTGAAAAAAGAGATAGAGGAAGATATAAACAAATGGAAGAACATAGCATGTTCATGGTTTGGTAGAATCAACATCATTAAAATGTCCATACTACCTAAAGCAATCTATAGATTCAATGCAATGCCTATTAAAATACCAATGGCATATTTCAAAGAGCTAGAACAAACTCCCCCAAAATTCACGTGGAATAAAATAGATCCTGAATAGACATAGCTGTCCTGAGAAATAAGAAAAAGTTGGAGGGATCATAGTACCAGACATCAAACTATATTACCAAGTCACGCTTCTGAAAACTGCCTGGTAATGGCATAAGAACCGACATATAAACTAATGGAACAGAATAGAGGACCCAGAAATTGACCCGTCATTATACTCAATTAATATTTGACAAAGATGGCAAGAGCATACAATGAAATCAAAACAGCCTCTTTATTTTTATTTTTAAATTATTTTTTATTGATTTTTTGCAGTATAATAGTAGTACATGTTTTCCTTTCCCCCTCCCCCTTATCATCCCCCCAGCCTCTCCCACCCCCGAGCACATATCCCCAGCTTCCCCCCCTCCCCGCCCCAGTGTCTTTCATTCATTGGTTATGTTCATATGCATGCATACAAGTCCTTCAGTTGATCTCTCCCCGCATCTGCCTCCCATCCACCCAAGCCTCCCCCTGTAGCTTGACAGCCTGTTCAAGGCCATCCTGCCTCTATATCAATCACTCTCCCCTGTTTCTTTTCTTCAAAAATATCTTGCCTCTGCCTACTAAAAATAAATGTATAAGAACAAAAAGTGTTTCAGTCTCGGTTTCAATGTCCAACTTTTCTGAGTCCCAGTTTCAGTGTCAAATAATTCATTATGTGTATAAGTCAGCAATGGTATCCAGATGGTGGACATATCGTGTCAATGCATGATCCATCCTCTCTGGTTTGGTCCTGGGCTGCATGCAGACATGCACAGCTGCTGACTGCTAGCATGGCAAGGTGTCGTCAGTGTCCCCCATCTCTGGACCGTCCTCGTGACTGGAACAGATTCATCAGTTCCTCACCATCGCAGGAACCCACATGGTCTTGGAGTTGTTCTCTGAAAACACACAAACACATTCTCGACCAAAAGTTAACAAAGGGATCCTCTATGCAAAATAGATTTGGGATTCTTTTTAATTTTTGCCTAAATGATTTTCCTTTGGCTTATTTTGATACCATGTGTGTTTTTTCATGGGTGTCCTGCAATTGTTTTTACAAATGGAATTTACTTTACTGGAGTAAGAATTTTCTAGATGTATTTTACTTACTCGATATTTTTTTCCCTTACATGATATTACCCCGCTGTCCCCTCCCCTTTTTTGGTTAATGGGGACTTTTGGAAATTTTATATTTCAGTCTTGATAATTTTAAATTTTAATTTTTGCACACAAAGTGACTGCTTTAGGTTCTTTGGATGTTAGGCAATTTTACAGTGAGATGAACTACTAATAGATTTTTTAGTTAATGTTTTAGGAAAAGCTTTTTGTCCAGTACACTATAATTTTCTTGAGTATTCTCATATTTCACTTGGCCAATTTAAATTAATCTGAAAACTTGATTACTATTTTCCTGTCAATTTTAATACTCAAGCAGAAATCTTAGTTTACCCTGTGAATACTAGTGGAAAGGAATATTTGCAATTTTGAGTAGGTCCCGAGCATTCCTGGTAATAGACTGAATTTAGATATAGAGCAGCTATTGCTGGCCGAGTCTCTGTCTGCCACCTGGGTCCCCGTATGAGTTGTGTGTGGGAGGCGAAGCAGCCGTGGGGGTAGGAGACCTCCCTGAGGAGGGGTGAGAATTCAAACCCCTGCAAGGTTTGTGGATGAGGGTCTGTGCCCCACCTCTGTTGACCTTTTAGTTCTCTCCTGTTGGCCCCGCTGCGACTGTGCCTGTCTTAGGTTGTTCCTTCCCTGAGGAATCTTACCCGTCTCTGGCTAACCAGCCATCCTCCGGGGCCAAACAGGGTGATGTGAGGTTCAGTTCTGTCTCCTTTTAGTCTATGCCCCCCTGTGGCCTCCACGTCCAGTACCTGCCTTGGGGTCCCCTTGCCTGCTGGCGGGGTCCCGGTACTGATCACATATCTAGGGGGACCCAGGTTTCTTCTCCAGAGATGGCCCAGCTCACACCATTGGTCGAGATACAGATCCATGGTGCCAGCTGCCCAAAGGCTTCAGCCACAGCTGGAACTGAAAACTCTGGCATCAGCTGTGTGTATTTGGATAGTAACAAGAAGGTCCCTCTTGGCAGAAAGGGCAAGAAGGGCCAATATAGAATGCTCGGATGTCTTCCCAGTGCCTTAATTCCTTCTGAAAGGGATTAATTTCTTTCCTATCCTTTTTTAAGTTGCTGCCCAACATTCAAAGAATTAGTTTGTAAGTTTATTTGGGATAATTGTATAATATGCTGTTGTCAAATATCAAATATTATAACGACATTGTAAAATAATATCATGTAAGGGTATTATGGTGTCATGGGAGGTTAATCAGGGCCTAGCCTAAGGACTGGTCTCCATAGGATATGACAAGCTCTAGGCCATGTCAATTCAATGTCAGACTAGCTGCCATTTTTTTATAATTTTATATAAACTTTGTCAGGGATGTAAAAACACAAATCACTTACCTCAGTTCAAGAGTTCAAGTATATTGACTTTTCCACTTACTCTCACCACCTGCCACTTACCCTGAGGTTTGACATTCTGATGGACTTTTCTCAGTCTCTGGATCCATTCTTGTTCATCAGTCTATGTCATTGATTGTATTCCTCAAATGAGTGAGATCATGTGATATTTGTCTTTCTCTGCCTGGCTAATTTCACTTAGCATAATGCTCTCCAAATCCATCCATGTTGTTACAAATGGTAGGAGCTCCTTCTTTTTTTCAGTGGCGTAGTATTCCATTGTGTAAATGTACCATAGTTTTTTAATCCACTCATCTGCTGATGGGCACTTCGGGTGTTTCCAAATCTTAGCTATGGTAAATTGTGCTGCTATGAACATAGGGGTACATATATCCTTTCTAATTCGCCTTTCTAATTTCTTGGGGTATATTCCTAGAAGTGGGATCACTGGGTCGAATGGGAGCTCCATTTTTAGTTTTTTGAGGAATCTCCATACTGTTCTCCACAGTGGCTGTATTAGTCTACAATCCCACCAGCAGTGCACGAGAGTTCCTTTTTCTCCGCATCCTCGCCAGCACTTGTCGTTTGTTGATTTGTTGATGTAAGCCATTCTGATAGGTGTGAGATGGTACCGCATAGTCGTTTTGATTTGCATCTCTCAGATAATTAGTGACTTTGAGCAAGTTTTCATATGTCTCTGTGCCTTCCTTTTGTCTTCTTTCGTGAAGATTCTATTTAGGTCTGTTGCCCATTTTTTTATTGGATCATTTGTCCTCCTTTTATTGAGTTGCGTGAGTTGCCTGTAGATGCTTGAGATTAAACCTTTATCACTAATAACATTTGTAAATATGTTCTCCCATACAGTGGGTTTTCTTGTTGTTTTGTTGATGGTTTCTTTAGCTGTGCAAAAGCTTTTTATTTTGATGTAGTCACATTTGTTTATTTTCTCTTAAGCTTCCATTGCCCTAGGAGCAGTATAATTGAAGAAGTTCTTTCGGCATATGTCTGAGATTTTTCTTCCTGTGGATTCCTCTAATATTTTTATGGTTTCCAGTCTTACGTTTAAGTCCTATATCCATTTTGAGTTTATTTTTGTGTATGGTGTAAGTTGGTGCTCTAGTTTCATTTTTTTGCATGTATCTGTCCAATTTTCCCAACACCATTTATTGAAGAGACTGTCTTGAGCCCATTTTATGTTCCTGCCTCCTTTGTCAAATATTAAGTGAGCATAGTGGATTGGGTTGATATCCGGATTCTCTATTCTATTCCATTGATCTATATGTCTGTTCTTGTGCCAGTACCAGGCTGTTTTAAGAACAGTAGCCTTGTAATACAGCTTGAAATCTGGTATGGATATCCCACCGACTTTGTGCTTCTTTCTCAGGATTGCTGTGGCTATTTGGGGCCTTTTTTTGTTCCAGATGAATTTTTGGAGAGTTCTTTCTAGGTCTGTGAAATATGCCATTGGTATTTTAATGGGGAGTGCATTAAATTTATAGATTGCTTCGGGTAGTATGGACATTTTAATTATGTTGATTCTCCCAATCCATGAACATGGAATGTTCTTCCACCTGTTTACATCTTCCTCTATCTCTTTTTTCAGTGTCCTGTAGTTTTCCACAAATAGATCTTTTACCTCCTTAGTTAAGTTTATTCCTAGGTATCTTAATTTTTTTGGTGTGATGGTAAATGGGATTGCTTTTTTAGTCTCTCTTTCTGTAAGTTCACTATTAGTGTATAGAAATGCCATAGATTTCTTGGCATTAATTTTGTAGCCTGCTACATTGCTGAACTCATTTATTAAGTCTACTAACCTTTTTATGGAGCCTTTCAGGTTTTTTATGTACAATATCATGTCATCTGCAAATAAGGATAGCTTAACTTCTTCTTTTCCAATTTGGATGCCTTTTATTTCTTCTTCTTGTCTAATTGCAATGGCTAATACTTCCAGTACTATGTTGAACAGGAGTGGTGAAAGTGGGCAACCCTGTCTTGTTCCTGTTCTTAGGGGAAATGGTTGTAGTTTTTGCCCATTGAGTATGATGTATGCTGTGGGTTTATCATATATGGCTTTTATTATGTTGAGGTATGATCCTTCTATTCCTACCTTATTGAGAGTTTTTATTAAGAAAGGATGTTGGATTTTGTCAAATGCTTTTTCTGCATCAATTGATATGACTATGTGATTTTTATCTCTCAATTTGTTTATGTGATGTATCACATTTATTGATTTGCGGATATTGTACCATCCTTGCATTCCAGGGATAAATCCTACTTGGTCGTGGTGTATGATCTTTCTGATGTACTGCTGGATCCGATTTGCTAGAATTTTATTGAGGATTTTGGCATCTATATTCATGAGGGATATTGGCCTGTAATTCTCTTTCATTGTGTCATCTTTATCTGGTTTTGGTATTAGGGTGATGCTAGCTTCATAGAAGGAGTTTGGAAGTGTTCCATCCTCTTAAATTTTCTGGAATAGTCTGAGGAGTATAGGTTTTAGTTCTTCCTTGAATGTTCTGTAAAACACCCTGTGAAGCCGTCTGGCCCTGGGCTTTTGTTTGCTGGAAGCTTTATGATGACTGCTTCAATTTCTTCCACAGTTATTGGTCTATTGAGTTGTTTAGATTCTTCTTGATTGAGTTTTGGGAGGTTATATTTTTCTAGAAACATATCCATTTCCTCCAGGTTGTCCAGTTTGTTGGAGTAGAGTTGTTCATAGTATTTTTTAACAATCCTTTGTATTTCAATGGGGTCTGTTGTTATTTCACCTCTTTCATTTCTGATTTTATTTATTAGGGTCCTTTCTCTTTGCTTCTTGGTGAGTCTGGCTAGAGGTTCATCAATCTTGTTTATCCTTTCAAAGAACCAGCTCTTGGTTTCGTTGATCTTCTGTATTGTTTCTTTGGTCTCTATGTCATTTATTTCTGCTCTGATCTTTACTGTTTCCTTCCTTCTGCTTATACTGGGCTTTTCTTGTTGCTTTCTTTCTAACTCTTTGAGTTGTTGGGTTAGATAATTTATTGCCGCTGTTCCTAGTTTTTTGCAGTAGGATTGTAGAGCTATGAACTTCCCTCTCAGAACTGCTTTCACTGTGTCCCATAGATTTTGGATTGTTGTGCTATCATTGTCATTTGTTTCCATGATGTTTTCTATCTCTTTCTTAATCTCTCTAGTAACCCAGTCATAGTTTAATAGCATGCTGTTTAGTCTCCATGTGTTTGATTTCTTTGGATTGTTTCTATTGTAGTTGATTTCCAGCTTTATGCCACTGTGATCTGAGAATATACTTGATATGATTTCTATCTTCTTGAATTTGAAGAGACTTTGCCTATGACCCAATACATTGTCTATCTTTGAGAATGACCCATGGGCACTTGAAAAGAATGTATATTCTGTGGCTTTGGGGTAAAATGATCTGAAGATGTCAATTAATTCCATCTGGTCCAGTGAGTCATTGAGAATTGATGTTTCTTTACTGATTTTTTGTTTAGAGGATCTGTCCAATGGTGATAATGGGGTATTAAAGTCTCCTACTATGATTGTATTGCTGTCTATCTCTCCCTTGATGTCCTCTAGGAGTTTTTGTGTATATTTGGGTGCTCCTGTATTGGGTGCGTATATGTTTACAAGAGTTATTTCTTCTTGTTGAATTGCTCCCTTTAGTATTATGAAGTGGCCTTCTTTATCTCTTGTTATGTCCTTCACTTTGAGATCTAATTTGTCAGATATAAGTATGGCTACCCCAGCTTTTTTTTCATTTCCATTCGCCTGAATAACTTTTTTCCAACCTTTCATCCTCAGTCTGTGTGCGTCTTTTTTTCGGAGGTGGGTTTCTTGTAGACAGCAGATACATGCGTTGTGTTTTCTTATCCAGTCTATTACCCTATGTCTTTTGATTGGAGCATTTAAACCGTTTACATTTAAAGTTATTATTGATAGGTGCTTATATGTTGCCATTTTTGTTCTTTGCCCCTGTGTTCCTTCTTCGCTTCCTATTTCTTTTTACAGCAGATCCTTTAGCATTTCTTGTATTGCTGGTTTGGTGGTGACGAATTCCCTTAGTCCTTTTTTATCTGTGAAGCTCCTGATTTGACCTTCAATTTTGATTGAGAGCCTTGCTGGGTACAGTATTCTAGGATTCAGACCCTTCCTTTGCATGACTTTGTAGACTTCATTCCACTGCCTTCTGGCCTGATAGGTTTCTGTTGAGAGATCACTTGTTAGTCTGATGGGTGTTCCTTTGTAGGTGATTTTCTGTCTCTCTCTGGCAGCTTTTAAGATTCTTACTTTGTCATTGGTGTTTGCCAATTTAATTATAATGTGCCTTGGCGTAGGTCTTTTGGGGTTTATTTTGCTTGGGACTCTGTGAGCTTCTTGGATTTGTGTGGGTTTTTCCTTTCCTATACGAGGAAAGTTTTCTGTCATTATTTCTTCCAACAGGTTTTCTATTCCTTGCTCAGTTTCCTGTCCTTCTGGAAGCCCAATTATACGGATGTTGTTTTGTTTCATGTTGTCCCAAAGTTCTCTTAGGCTCTCCTCCTGTTTTTTAATTTTTTTTTCTAGAAGCTGCTCTACTTGGTTATTTTTTCCTACCTGGTCTTCTAGCTCACTGATGCGATCCTCTGCTTCTTCTAGTCTACTCTTAATACTTTCTATTGAGTTCTTTACTTCAGCAATGTCACTTTTCATTTCTTCTTGGCTCCTCTTCATTTCTTCGTGGCTCATCTTCATTTCTTCATGGCTCTTCATCATTTCTTCCTGGGTCTTCCTCATTTCCTCTGGTTCTTACTCATATTATCAAATTTGTCTTCCATTCTTTTCAGCCACCTTATGACCATTTCTCTGAATTCTTTCTCTGACAGGTTGTTAACTTCCATTTCGTTTACCTCCTTTTCTGGCGAGCCTTGCTTTTCTTTCATATGTGGGCTATTTCTTTGTCTTCCCATGGTTTCTCTTCTCTGTGTATGTGGTTATGTAGTTCTCACTCTAATGCGTTGATTTAAAGGCACAAAATACAACACAACCAGGTGCAACGCACCAGGCACTGAATCGGAATGTAGTCAAAGTAATTGTAATTCCAAATAAAGGTGACCGCCAGAGAAAGGCAAATTCGGTGATAGGTGGGAAAAAAGAAAGAGAACCTCCCCCAGACCCACACAGACACTCACACACCCACACTCACACAAAAAGAAAGAGACCCCCCCACACACATACACTCACAAAAAAGAAAGACAGGAATGCCAAAATGATAATGGGAAAAGGGGGAGAAGAAAAAAAAAGAAATAAAAGGAGTAAATTATAAATGTGGGGTGAAAACTCCTATAGGACAGCCCCTAATCCGAACCAAAACCTGCAATAAGTACTTGGAGATTGATACAAATTACATACAACTACTAATATCAAGAGAGGTGAGGGAACACAGAAGCAAAAATCTATCTCAAAAACAATGCAGATGAGGACAACAAAACAAGAAACAACACCAAAAATAAAAATAACCCCCCCTACAGGACAAACCAAAATTACGGAGTAAGCAAATCAATCTCATAAACCTGCTTAAAAAATCAATATAATCAACAGTCAAGTAAACAACAACAACAGGACAGGGCTAAAAACACTTTAAGATAGTGAAGTCAGAGAAGCTAGAGGTATATATGCACTTGGATTAGGTGGTTAGAGATTAGATATATCAGTGGGGTGAAATTTTAACAGGGGGTAAGGGGAAAGAATTAGGTAAATCTAAAGCGGGAAAAGTGTAAGGGAAACAAGGCACTAAATGGAAAAGGTTAGCCAGAGAGTGGTGGTATAAAGGTGAAGTTGAGGTAGAGTAAAAGACAATAAAGTGTAGATGAAAATAGACTATATTCCCAAGGTCGAAGAGAAAATATAATCAATTCCCTGTCACATAAGAGTCAATTTGTGATTTGGCCCCTGGGTGGCAGTGTTTCTAGATTGACTTCTGCGTCCATTGGTCCTCTTTATCCTGAACTAAACAATACTGCCTCTCTAATGGTGACTGCTGTTTTAGCAGCCAGAACCCTCCCACAATCTTCCGGGCTTCCCCCCTCTGTCAGGTCCAAACCGATTGCGCTCCGGGGATCAACTCTGCCACCAGCTCCAAGGGCCCTCTCCCACGTTCACCAGCTTCAACAGCCACAGATTCTATTTCAGGTGCAGATCTCCAGGTTTTGAGTTCCAAGGTGCAGATCTCCCAGACTGCCAGCCCCCTCAGTTTCGCGCCCAAAGTACCCCCAGGGAAATCTGACCTTTCTGTGCTGGAGTTTAGAGCTCCCTGGGCTCTGCGCGCCTCCGCGCCACCTGGGCGCTGGTGCTCCAGGAGCCCCAGCGGTCCTGCCGGTACTGAGTACGGCAGCTGTATGTTTTCCGGCTCCTCTCCTTCAAGATGTCGTGGTCCATCTCCGCGCGCCTCCTCGCGCAGTTGGCTCAGGGAGAGAACCCAGCAGTACTGGGGCTGCACAGGCTAGGGAGGCCAGGCCAGCAGTCCTCTATCTTCTCCTGGAGCACAGCTGTCCCCCTAGTCGCCGACAAATGCTCCCTGCGCGACTTTCAGCTGCTCCCTCCCTCTGCCCTGTGAGCAGATTCAGATCGAATACCTCCGTTCCGCCGCCATTTTTTTTGGTCTCCCGAAAATTAATACTTTTGTATTTTTAAGTATTCACTTATATATTGCCTTTCCCATTTAAAAATATTCTGCTTTAAATTAGAAAAACTTGACACAATATATATATTTTTAAAAGCAATATACTATGTAATCCCAGATATTTCTTTTCTCAAAACAGCCTCTTTAATAAATGGTGCTGGAAAATTTGGTCAGATACATGCAAAAAAAATGAAACTAGATCAACAATTTACACCATACACAAAAACAAATTCAAAATGGTTAAGGATTTGAATGTAAGATGGGAAACCATAAAAATCCTACATGACTCTATAGGCAGCACAATTTCAGACATATGTCGTAGCAATATCTTTACAGACACAGCTCTTAGGGCAAGAGAGACTATGGAGAAAATAGAAAGAATGGGACTATATCAAAATAAAAAGCAGCTGCACAGCAAAAGAAATCATCAACAAAACAACAAGAAAGCCACTGCATGGGGAAATATATCTGCCAATGTTATCTCCAATAAGGGTTTAATCCCCAACATTTACAGGGAACTCATTCAACTTAACAAAAGGAAGATAAACGATCCAATAAAAAAAACGGGCAAAGGACCGAAATAGACACTTTTGAAAGAGGACATTCAGAAAGCCAAGAGACACATGAACACATGCTCAAAGTCATTAATCATCTGAGAGATGCAAATCAAAACAGCAATGAGGTACCATGTCACACCTGTTGATGATGGCCATCATCAACAAATCAACAAATGACAAGAGCTGGAGAGGATGTGGAGAAAAATGAAGCCTTCTTCACTGCTGGTGAGAATGCAGACTGGTGCAGCCATTGTGGAAAACAGTATGGCATTTTCTCAAAAATTTAAAAAAAGGAACTCCCATTTGACCCAGTAATTCCACTTGTAGGAATATATCCCAAGAAAACCGAAATACCAATCAGAAAGGATATATGCACCCTGTGTTCATAGCAGCACAATTTACAATAGCTAAGAATTGGAAACAGCCTAAGTGCCTATCAGCAGATGAGTGGATTAGAAAACTATTGTACATCTACACAATGGGATATTATGCTGCTGTAAAAAAGAAGGAATTCTTACCATTTGCAGCAGCATGGATGGAACTGGAGAGAATTATGCTAAGTGAAGTAAGCCAGGCAGAAATATACCATATGATCTCACTGATTTATGGATAATAAAGAACATTATAATCCGATGAACAAAAAGATTGATATAGAGGCAAAGAAGCATTGAACAGGCTATCAAATTATAGTGGCAAGGCTGGGGATTGTTAGGGGTGCAGTAAGAGATCAACTGAAGGGGAGAACCAAGATGGCGGCATAGGTAAAAACCTATTGTTCTGCCCCACGCAACAATTCAAAAACTACAACAAAACAACAAAACAAACATCACCCAGAATCACCGGACAGCTGGCTGAGTGAAAACTCCAAAAATAAAAGCAAAGGTGGGACACTGAGATTCAGAAGAGCGGCAGAGCACAGCCTTGAAGATACGCCTGGAAACAGAGGTTAGGAGATGTGGCCGTGCATGCGGGCTGTAGGGCTGGAGCAGCAACCCTGGCTGGATTTCTCCAATGGGGAGGGTGGCGATGTCCCACTGCATGGATTCCCCAGTGTCAGGCGAGGTCCGAGGTCGGGGGACGCACCCAGGAAGCTGGGCGCAGCAGAGGTCTCCTAGTTTGAGGAGAAACCAGGTTGCTTGGAAAAGCACTTAGCCCGCCTAAAGAGTGCGACAGCACAGACACATGAATTGCTACCTGGCGATTTGGCCCCTGGTTCCAGAAACCACCGGACTGTTGTGTTTTACAACCTTGGGCGAGACTTTGGGTGTGCAGACTCATTTGGGGAGAGGCAGAGTTGTCTGGCAAGGGGTAGAGACTAGCGGCTTTCTCTTGGAGGTGCCTGCAACAATTGCCACCCAACAGAGACCCATGCACGAGCGACGAATGTAGCTGACGCTGAGGCTGCCTGCTCAGCTCAGAGACTCCGCCCATCCAACCTGAACAGTCTCCCTTCACAGCCAATTGACCTGGAGGTCAAACCCTCTTAGGGCTAACAACAACAAGCTGGGCTTAAATTCAAAAATACCGTACAACCCATAAAGGATTGCAGTAAGAGTACTCACCTCAGGTAACTGGGGAGGCTGAACCACTGTCCCTTAGAGGTCATCTACCACATAAAGCGGCCACCATGCAGAGACATTGAAAGAAATCAGGTGTGAAAGAAATGGAGGAAAAAAGATGACTAGACATAGGGTTCAAAGCCACGGTTATAAGGCTTTTCAAGAGGCTCCTAGAAAGGTCGAGACCTATAAGAAAACAAGCAAGACCTACAAGGAAATGAATGAGTCCTACAAGGAAATGAATGAGACACTCAAGGATATGAAGGAGACTCTCAAGGATATGAAAAAGGACCAACCAGAAATTAAGCACACATTGACTGAAATAAAAAATATTACACAAAGACCTAAAAGTACTCATGAGCACCCCAAGACCCAAGTTAAAGATTTGAAATACAAAGAGGTAAAATCCACTCAGCTGAAAAAGCAAGAAACCAAAAGAATCTAAAAAATTGAAGATAGTGTAAGGGGCCTCTGGGACAACCTCAAGCATACCAACATCCGAATTATAGGGGTTCCAGATAAAGAGAGAGAGCAAGGTAATGAAAACCTATTCGAAGAAATAGTGACCGAAAACTTCCTACACCTGGTAAAAGAAATTGACTTAGGAGTCCAAGAAGTGCACCAAACCCCAATATATAGAAGTCCTAAGAGTACCACACCAAGGCACATCATAATTAAAATTCCAAGAGCAAAAGATAAAGAGAGAATATTAAAAGCAGCAAGAGAAAAACAGTTAGTTACCTATAAGGGGCCACCCATACCATTGTCAGCGGATTTCTCAACAGAAACGATGCAGGCCAGATGGGAGTGGCAAGAAATATTCAAAGTGATGAATAGCAAGAATCTACAACCAAGATTACTCTATCCAGCAAAGCTATCATTCAGAATTGAAGATCAGATAAAGTGCTTCGCAGATAAGAAAAGGCTAAAGGAGTTCATCAGTACAAAGCCAATATTATATGAAATGCTGAAAGATATTCTTTAAGAAGAGGAAGAAGAAAAAGATAAAAGTGTAAGTTATGAACAACAAATACACATCTATCAACAAACCAATACAAAAGTCAAGTGAATTAATAATCTGATGAACAGGATAAACTGGTAAATATAACAAAATCATGGACATAGGGAATGAACTGACAGTTTTGGGGGAGAAAAGGGGTGTGGGAAGCACAGCAAGAGACTGGACAAAAGTCTTGCAACAATGGGAGAGGAGAGTGGGCGGGGGGAGGTGAGGGCGGAGCGTGGGATGGGTACAGGGTGGAGGGGAGCTATAGGGGGATAAAAAAGGGGGAACAATGTAATTAATAAACTGTTTTTTTTGTTGTAGTTTTTGAATTGTTGTGCGGGGCAGAGCAATAGGTGTTTACCTATGCTGCTATCTTGGTTCCTCTCTTTCTATCTTTTATTCTTGACTTTAATTCAAATGATGAAAGAATAATCACTAATTTGAACCCCATTAAGGTAGTCAACTTGGAAAAGATATGAACTTTCCCCCAGTTGATCCCATTTTGTTCTGATTAATAAACTTAACCAGCATATGTTGCACTGTAAGAAAGATCCAGAGGAATGTTAGATGATACCATGACCATATTCCAGCGTTTTATGATTCAGTGACTTAAGGGAGTAGAAAAATGGATAGTTATACACTTGTTATTATGGAGAACTGACAGCAGGATTACTTTCATTGAAATAAACAGGCCAAACTGCCCTGGTGTCAGCCCTGCTCGCCTGAGAGAAAGGCCTGAGGCCGTCCTCCCGATGGAGCCTCTGGGAGACTTACCCAGTGATACACACGTGACTACCGTCATTCAAAGAGATTTTACCAAGGCAAGGGCATTTGGCTACCAGTTAGCAGTGAGAAATATGGAGTCTCCTCAGAATGCACCCTTTGGAAAGTGCTGGATACGTATGTGAGGCCTGTTATTACTTCTCACAGTACAAAGGTTGGTGGATTGACACTGCCTTCCATTCAGAGAGTAAGCAGTCCTTCCCCAGCACCTGCATGAGGCTGTAGGTGTCTCAGCGTGGCCTCAGTGATATGATTTGTATTATTTCAACAATGTTTCAAGCATGTGTCCTTTTCAGCTCTGTAAATGCTGTCTTCGAAAATCCGCATTTCATAGAATTATTTGAAAATAACATCCTAATAGGTCATCCTTTTAAGTACTTCAGTTAAATTTCAGGACTGTAATTTCCTGGAAGATGTGCAATGATATTTTCTGAGGGCATTACTACATTTTAAGGAATAACATGCTCAACAATTGCTACATCTTAAGGAATAATGCACTCAACAAGTATAATTTTGCCAGATGATATAAGAATATTGCCAGGAATAGGACTTATTTGTGAAAAATGCTCATGACTATTTGTTAAAAAATAAAGCCATTGGGTGAGAGACAGATCCATGGTGCCAGTGACCCAGAGGTTTCAGCCACAGCTTGAACTGAAAGCTCAGGCAACAGCTGTGTGTATTTGGATTGTAAGAAGATGGTCCCTCTTGGCAAAAAAGGGCAAGAGGGGTCAATATAGAATGCTGGAGTGCCTTCCTAGTGCCTTAATTGCTTCTGAAAGGGATTAATTCCTTTCCTATCCTTTTTTAAATTGCTACCCAATATTCAAAGAATTAGTTTGTTAGTTTATTTGGTATAATTGTATAATATGCTGTTGTCAAATATCAAAAATTATAATGACAATGTAGAATAATATCAGGTAAGGCTATTATGGTGTCACAGGAGGTTAAGGAGGGCCTAGCCTAAGGACTGGTGTCCGTAGGAAATGACAAGCTCTAGGTCATGTCAATTCAATCTCAAACTAGCTACCAAAATTTTTTATAACATTGTATAAACTTTGTCAGGGATGTAAAAACACAAATTACTTACCTTAGTTCAAGAGGTCAAATATATTGACTTTCCCCCTTACTCCCACCCCCTGCCATTTACCCTGAGGTTTGACATTCTGGTCGAATTTTCTCAGTGTCTGGATTTGTTGTTCTTCCTCATCAGTCTATGTCGTTCATTATATTCCACAAATGTGTGAGATCATGTGATATTTATCTTTCTCTGCCTGGCTAATTTCACTTAGCATAATGCTCTCCAGCTCCATCCATATTGTTGCAAAAGATAGGAGCTCCTTCTTTTGTACCTCAGTGTAGATGTACCACATTGTGTAGATGTACCACAGATTTTTAATCCACTCATCTGCTGATGGACACTTAGGCTTTTGCCAAATCTTAGCTATGGTATATTGTGCTGCTCTGAACAGAGGGGTGCATATATCCTTTATAATTCCCATTTCTAGTTTCTTGGGATATATTCCTAGAAGTGGGATCACTGGGTCAAATGGGAGCTATACTTTTAGTTTTTGAGGAAACTCCATACTGTTCTCCACAGTGGCTGTACTGGTCTACAATCCCACCAGCAGTGCACGAGAGTTCCTTTTTTTTCCACATCCTCGCCAGCACTTGTTATTTGTTGATTTGTTGAAGTAAGCCATTCTGACAGGTGTGAGATGATACCGCATAGTCGTTTTGATTTGCATCTCTCAGATAATTAGTGACTTTGAGCAAATTTTCATATGTCTCTGGGCCTTCCTTTATGTCTTCTTTCGAAAAGATTCTTTTAGGTCTGTTGCCCATTTTTTTTTATTGGATCATTTGTCCTCCTTTTATTAAGTTGTATGAGTTGCCTGTAGATGCTTGAGATTAAACCTTTATCACTGATAATATTTGCAAATATGTTCTCCCATACAGTAGGTTTTCTTGTTTTGTTGATGGTTTCTTTAGCTGTGCAAAAGCTTTTTATTTTGATGTAGTCACATTTGTTTATTTTCTCTTAAGCTTCCATTGCCCTAGGAGCAGTATAATTGAAGAAGTTCTTTCGGCATATGTCTGAGATTTTTCTTCCTGTGGATTCCTCTAATATTTTTATGGTTTCCAGTCTTATGTTTAAGTCCTGTATCCATTTGGAGTTTATTTTTGTGTATGGTGTATATATCTGTCCAATTTTCCCAGCAGCATTTATTGAAGAGATTATCTTGACTCCATTTTATGTTCATGCCTCCTTTGTCAAATATTAATTGGGCATAGTGGCTTGGGTTGATATCTGGATTCTCCATTCTATTCCATTGGTCTATATGTCTGTTTTTGTGCCAGTACCAGGCTGTTTTGAGAACAGTAGCTTTGTAATACAACTTGAAATCTGGTATTGAAATCCCACCGACTTTGTGCTTCTTTCTCAGGATTGCTGTGCCTATTCGGGGTCTTTTTTCATTCCAGATGAATTTTTGGAGAGTTCCTTCTGGACTATGAAATATGCCATTGGTATTTTAATGGGGAGTGCATAAGTTTATAGATTGCTTTGGGTAGTATGGACATTTTAATGATGTTGATTCTCCCAATCCATGAACATGGTATGTTCTTCTACCTGTTTACATCTTCCTCTCTTTTTTTAGTGTCTTGTAGTTTTCCGCGAATAGGTCTTTTACCTCCTTAGTTAAGTTTATCCCTAGGTATCTTACTTTTTTTGGTGTGATGGTAAATGGGATTACTTTTTTAGTCTTTCTTTCTGTACGTTCATGATTGTCAGCGGATTTCTCAACAGAAACAATGCAGGCCAGATGGGAGGGGCAAGAAATATTCAAAGTGATGAATAGCAAGAATCTACAACCAAGATTATTCTATCCAGCAAAGCTATCATTCAGAATTGAAGGTCAGATGAAGTGCTTCGCAGATAAGAAAAAGCTAAAGGACTTCATCACCACCAAACCAACATTATATGAAATGCTGAAAGATATTCTTTAAGAAGAGGAAGAAGAAAAAGATAAAAGTGTAAATTATGAACGACAAATACACATCTATCAACAAATGAATCTAAAATTCAAGTGAATTAATAATCTGATGAACAGGATAAACTGGTGAATGTAACAGAATCACGGACATAGAGAGGGAATGGACTGACAATTCTTGGTGAGAAAAAGGGTGTGGGAAGTGCACAAGATACTGAACAAAATCATGCAACTATGGGAGTGGACAGTGCGGGGGGGATGAGGGCGGAGGGTGGGATGTGTCCCAGGTGGAGGGGAGCTATAGAGGGGAAAAAAAACAAACAATGTAATTAATAAACTGAAGATTAAAAATTTTTTAAAAAAATAATATTATCCAATAAAAGAGTAAAATGCAAATTGACCATACCTCCATTATGCCCCAAAGCCACGCCCATCAGCCAATCAGGAGCGAATATGCAAATAACCAAACCAATATGGCTGCTGGCCATAGAGAGCAGGAGGGAGGCTTGGGTTTCCAAGTCAATGGAAGAAGCCAAGCTTTCTGACTGCCCTTGACTGCTCAGTCCTCCACTCAATGCTACAAATTTCAATTATAGAAGACAAATAAAAATTACAGCAGCCATGGAGCTGGAGAGAGCAGGAGGCTTGAGTTGCAAGCAGAGATGGAGGAAGTCAAGCTTTCCACTTCCACTTGCCAATCCAGGTCTCAACTTAAGGCTACAAAGTTTCAATTATAAAAGGTAAATAAATCCAATAGAAATGGCTGTAGCCACGGAGTGAGCGGGAGGCTTGGCTCCACTCTAGGCTACAAAGTTTCAATTGTAGAAGAAAAATAAATCCCAGATATCAGGGCCTTCACTTGGGTTGTCAGGGGCATGGCCAGCCTGCAAACCACTACAGGCCCCTTGCCCTGGCTGCCCCATACCCCAAGGGAATCCTCACCCTGATTCGGGATGCCCTTCAAGGCAAACCAGCCCGCCCCCACCCATGCACCAGGCTTCTCTCTCAGTGGTCGGCAAACTCATTAGTCAACAGAGCCAAATATCAACAGTACAACGATTGAAATTTCTTTTGAGAGCCGAAAACTGACTTCTGCGCAAGGGCTACAAAGTTTCAATCACATTGTATGTCTGCACCCAAACGTGGTATTTTATGGAAGAGCCACACTCAAGGAGCCAAAGAGACACATGTGGCTTGTGAACCACAGTTTTCCAACCACTGATTTATCCTATCTAATAAAAGCGTAATATGCAAACTGACCATCACTCCAACACACAAGATGGCTGCCCCCATATGTTAAAGAGCCTGCCTCCATGTGGACATAAGATGGCCACCACAAGATGGCTGGCAGGGGAGGGCCATTGGGAGGGACCAGGCCTGCAAGGGAGGGCGGTTGTGAGTGATCAGTCCAGCAGATGATGGCAGTTGGGAGGGGCCAGACCTGCAGAGGAGGGAAATTGGGGGTGACCGGTTTTTCAGGAAAGGGCAGTTGGGGGGGACCCAGGCTTGCAGGCGAGAGCAGTTGGGGGGGACCAGGTCTGCAGGGGAGGGCAGTTCGGGGCAAACAGGCTGGCAGGGGAGCAATTAGGCATTAATCTGGCTGGCAGGGGAGTGATTAGGTGGTGATTGGGCTGGCAAGCAGAAGCAGTTGAGGGCAATCAGGAAGGCAGGCAGGCGAGCAATTGGGAGCCAGCAGTCCTGGATTGTGAGAGGGCTGTCTGACTACCCATTTAGGCCTGATCCTACTGGGATCAGGCCTAAATGGGCAATTGGACATCCCTCAAGGGGTCTCAGATTGGAGAAGGTGCAGGCTGAGCTGAGGGACACTCCCCCCACCCCGTGCATGAATTTCATGCACTGGACCTCTAGTTATGTTACTAATCACCAATATGTGTTGAACACTAGCATAAATATTTTATGTGCATTATTAAAAATCATCATAAGTACCAGTGTTATTTTTCACACAAGAATAATCCGATTCTTAGAGAAATGAGTAACACCACAGAGCCAGCAAATGACAGGATAAGATAATCAAACCTGTACTGATTTTGCTGTGTTGTGCTGGGTCCCACTTCCATTGGCCATATTATCTAATCCGGACACAATTCAAAAGAAGAGAATTACCTACACTTGTCAAGTTTTTCATAACATAGCTTCAGGTTTAGTCATAGAAGCTGAGCATAATCATTATAAATTTCAATACACTGCTACGCTAGTTCTAAGACTAACTAACGTTGTTGTTATTTTTAAGTGGTGAGCCAAATTTATAGGACACTATCAAAATCCAAAGTTTGTTTTGCTTTGTTTTAACAAACCCAGGTGTACTGAAGTTTAAGTAATGTTTCTTGAAATATTTATAACCTTATCCTGTGATTGCCTGGTGCCCTATATTTGCGACTGAATTTATTTATAAAGATGAACAGTAAAACAATCCTAAAATCTCTTCTATCATAATTTTATATAAAGGTTCAGTTTAAAACAATAAATCACCAAATTTATTTTATATAAAGCAGAGAAGGAAATAGTAAATCTATCCAGCAATAAATCAATGCAATATTGGAATTAACTTATTACTATACAGTGAGACTATTCTCAGGGTGGAAGTATGAGAAAGATTATCTTCTTATGCTTTAAAATGTCAATAAGGTGGAAATAGTTGTTAGCCCCATATCTGCTGGTCAGTAAATTGGGGTAAAAATTTCTTATTAGTTTAACTAAAGATATAAAAGTCAAAATATAAAAATAAAAATGCCCATCTTTAGGGACTTAGAGAAAAAAAGTCCAGAAATAACAGACACATTTACCTGTCAGAAACTATCAATTACTACAATTCCATGTATTCTGCACTCCAGTCCATTCATTCTTAAAACTGAAAAATTATTATTGAAAGTAATACTTATCTGTGAATGGTAATACTTAAAGGTTACCAAATTCTATTAAAAAGTAAAAAACAAAACAATAAAACAAAACAAACAAAACCTGTAACCTCTTTTGAATTATAAACCCCTTTGGGATTCTGATACAAGATACGGACTCTTTTTTTTTAGAGTATATTTTTATTGCTTTCAGAAATGAAGGGAGAGTGAGAGAGGGATAGAAACATCAATGATAAGAGAGAATCATTGATCGGCTGCCTCCTGCAAGTTGCACAATGGGGATTGAACCCACAACCTGGGCATGTGCTCTGCCCGGGAATCCAACCTATGATCTTCTGGTTCACAGGTTGATACTCAACCAGTGAGCCACTGCGGCAGGGCTAAGCATTGGACTCCTTTACCCACAAAACGTAACCTTGAGCTCATCACACACTGTGCTATGTACTATTCCAAGGATTTACAGACACTCTGAGACCTTCTACCTCCCATTGACTTGAAGCAGAGAATATCAGGGCTCTGAAATTTCATCTGCATGGAATGATCTTTAACATTTTCTGAATTTTAAAAATCATTTTATTGGTTAAAGCCTACCTCAAGTTATAAAATATATCAGTGTTCCTGAATTTTCATGGCATTTCATAACTGGCATTACTGTATGTATTTGTTATTTTTCATGGAAGCCTGGATTGAATGAGGTGGGTTTCCCTCCTTTTTATGCATCTGTTTCTAGTCTGAAAAGGCTTCTATTTGTAAATTTATCCTATATTCTTTGGAATTAGTGTTTTTTAAAAAATATATTTTATTGATTTTTTACAGAGAGGAAGGGAGAGGAATAGAAAGTCAGAAACATCGATCAGCTGTCTCTTGCAAGCCTCTACTGGGGATGTGCCTGCAGCCAAGGTACATGCCCTTGACCAGAATCGAACCCGGGACCCTTCAGTCTGCAGTCAGACACTATCCACTGAGCCAAACCAGTTTCAGCTAGAATTAGTGTTTTGATTTTCTTCAGAGAATTGTCTTGAGGTGGTGAACACACAATAAAATACTAGTACACAAATGATGTATTATAGAAGTGTACGCTTGAGACCTATGAAGTTTTATTAACCAATATTACCCCAATAGTTTCAATAAAAAATAAGTCTACCACAAATAACTGTACTCTTTACTTGTATTTATATCTCCACTAATCAATAAGCCTCCTGCCAACAAGAACAATGTGTTGGTCAAGTTTTTAATCCACCTTGCTAATCTCATGATACTGCACCCTGCCTTCAGAGCAGGATCAATGAATGACCTTTGGGGCAATAGTCAAATCAAGAAAAAAAAGAAGTATCTTGTTTAAAAGAGGAATGTAACAGTCTATAAGGCTGTCAAAATATATTTTGTAAATATTCAATATTGTTTATAATGGGTAAATAAGATTATAATCACTCCCTTCCCCCCCAAAATCAACATATATTAAACTAAATTGTGAGATGTTAACAATCATGTTGCCACTGTTCACTAAGGAAAGGAAGGTTTAGATGAAGAAAGAAAATAAAGAAGTACCAATAGTTTCTTAGGCCTTTCACATCATATTCTCACTGAGTGCCCATATTGTGCTCTGAAGATAGACACAATGACTTCTCTTTTTAAAAAAATCTTTATTGTTCAGTTTATTAATTACATTGTTCCCTTTCCCCCCCTATAGCTCCACTCCACAAGATACCCATCCCACCTTCCTCCCTCAACCCCCCACTGTCCTCTCCCATAGTTGCATGATTTTTGTTCAGTCTCTTGCTGCACTTCCCACACCCCCTTTTCTCACCAAGGATTGTCAGTCCATTCCCTCTCTATGTCCATGATTCTGTTACATTCACCAGTGTATCCTGTTCATCAGATTATTAATTCACTTGAATTTTAGATTCATTTGTTGATAGCTGTGTATTTGTCATTCATAATTTACACTTTTATCTTTTTCTTCTTCCTCTTCTTAAAGAATACCATTCAGCATTTCATATAATATTGGTTTGGTGGTGATGAACTCCTTTAGCTTTTTCTTATCAGCGAAGCACTTTATCTGCCCTTCAATTCTGCATGATAGCTTTGCTGGATAGAATAATCTTGGTTGTAGATTCTTGCTATTCATCACTTTGCATATTTCTTGCCACTCCCGTCTGGCCTGCATCGTTTCTGTTGAGAAATCTGCTGACAATCCTATGGGTGCTCCCTTATAGGTAACCATCTGTTTTTCTCTTGCTGCTTTTAATATTCTCTCTTTGTCTTTTGCTCTTGGCATTTTAATTATGATGTGCCTTGGTGTGTTCCTCTTAGGGTTCCTATATATTGGGGTTCGGTGTGCTTCTTGGACTTCTAAGTCAGTTTCTTTCACCAGGTGTGGGATGTTTTCGGTCACCGTTTCTTCAAATAGGTTTTCATTGTCTTGCTCTCTCGCTTTTTCTGGCACCCCTATAATTCGGATGTTGGTATGCCTGAGGTTGTCCCAGAAGCCCCTTACACTATCTTCAATTTTTTGGATTCTTTTGGTTTCTTGTTTTTCCACTTGGGTGGATTTTACCTCTTTGCATTTCAAATCTTTAACTTGGTTCTTGGGGTACTCTAGAGTACTTTTAGGTCTTTGTATAATATTTTTTATTTCATTCAGTGTAGGCTTAATTTCTGGTTGGTCCTTTTTCATACCCTTGAGGGTCTCATTCATATCCTTGAGGGTCTCATTCATTTCCTGGCAGGTCTCATTCATTTCCTTGTAGGTCTTGCTTATTTCCTCGTAGGTCTCCACCTTTTCTAGGAGCCTCTTGAGAAGCCCTATAACCATGGTTTTGAATTCCATGTCCAGTCGTTTTTTCCCCCTCCATTTCTTTCACATCTGATTTCTTTCCATGTCTTTGCATGGTGGCTGCTTCCCTGAGTTGGTCAATTAGCTTTTTTGTGGTAGATGTCCTACAAGGGACAGTGGCTCAGCCTCTCCAGTTACCTGAGGTGGATATGGGTTGCACAGTCTTGTTGAAGTTAAACCCAGGTTAATTATTGTTAGCACTTGGAGGAGTTGACCTCCAGGCAATTGTCTGTGACGTTCAGCTGTGCTCAGGTTGAATGGGCGGATTCTCTGGGCAAAGCAGACAGCATCAGCTCTGCCTTATGCGGCCCCAGGGACTGTGTGTGGGTGGCAACGGCTGCCAGCACCTCAGAGAGAGCCGCTGCTGAGCTCTACCAACTGCCGGAGAATTCAGACTGTCCCCAAATGAGTCTGCACACCCAATGTCTCACCCAGGGTTGCAAAAACAATGCAGTCTGATGGTTTCCCGAACGAGAGAGTAAGGCACGAGTGCTCTCTGCGAGGTCACGCAGCTGCGCTGTTCCCAAGTTCACGTGCACTCAGCACAAGCCCTCTCCACAAGCCAACAGGCCCCTGTAGCACCCGAGCTTCAGCGTGCCCTCCCACTGTCCAGTTTTTACCCCGTATGATTGTGCGTTCCCTGCACTTCGCCCAGAGCTGGAGCATCAATCCAGTGGGATGTCTTGTCTCTCCCATTCAAGAAAACTGGTCGGGTTTTCAGCCGCCCGCCCTATCCACTGGCGTGCGCTCCAAACCTCTGACTCTGCACATATCTTCAATGCTGCCCTCCACTGCTCCTCTGAGTCACAGTGTCCTATCTTTACTTTTATTTGTGGAATTTTCACTCAGCCAGCTTTCCAGTGATTCTGGATAGTGTTTGTTCTTTCGTCAAGTTGTAGTTTTGAAATTGTTGTATGGGGCAGCAAGATAGGTGTTTACCTATGCTCCCATCTTGGTTCTCTCTTTTATTGGATAGTATTATTATCATGCAGAATGAAAACATTTAGATGATTAAAAAGCATAGTGGTGGAACCACGTTGTAAGGTATAAAATGTATTTCAGAATCTAATATAACTAATGTAAAATTGTATACCAGCTATATTAAAATTAACAAAATACTCATAGTCGTCAAGGAAAACAAAAATTACAGAATGGCATCTACTAGAAAGTGCATGACAAGTTATCCATTTTCCCTTAACTTCAATTTTTTAAAAATCTATGAAATGAAATTACTAGAATCTTTTGACATCCTATGCAACTTTAATTTTCTTACTTTAATGAAAGACCAATTGAATATGTGTCTGTTTCAGAAATAACTGTTCACTTGAGCTCAGCGATTTGTGCCAATTGAGTCGCTCTGCTCATCCTAAGAAGGTAAATTGCTCGTATAGGTGAAAATAGGTGAAATGACAGCAGAAATCATTGTTATCTAACTGACTGTGCTTTTTAAAATGAATTGGTTCTGTTACATATTAATCCAGACGTCTTATTTAGCCATAGAAAAATAATACTATTTCTTTATTGTGTCACTTTCTAAAAATATATCTTCAATATTTAGCTATTGCATGTTTTACCATGTAACTGGGAGTTGTTCAAATGACAAAATATGATTTGTATAGTACTAAGTATGTTTGCTGTTTGCTTTTATTCCTTATTCCTGATCAACATACTCTAGGTTACTCAAGGAAATGAGCTGAGCCTCATTTAATATTTTGATGTATATGGGTGGTGGGTAACAACCTTGTTAAGCCAAGTTGACAATGGTGTTTCTCATCTGAAGACACTTCCAGGTGAAGAAAAATTTATAAAAAAATAAATCAAGCCCTAATGAGTTTGGCTCAGTGGATAGAGCGTGGGCTTGTGGACTGAAGGTTCCCAGGTTTGATTCTGGTCAAGGGCATGTACTTGGTTGCAGGCACAGATCAAAATAGGGCACTTATTTCAATCAATGTCACTGACAGAAACAAAACTTTATTAATATTTTGAAACTAATTTGATTATTGAATTTATTTTTTAAATATGTTTTTATTGATTTTTAGAGAGGGGAAGGGAGTGGGATAGGGAGGTAGAAATAGCTATGAGAGAGAATCATGGATCAGTTGCCTCCTGCGTGCCCCCTATTGGGCATGGAGACTGCAAGCCAGGCATTTGCTCTGTCCTGGAATTGAACTGTGACCTCTTGGTTCATTTTTCCACAGTCAACCATTGAGCAGACCGTTAATAAATTTATTAATATACAATGAATCTATATTACTCTACTGGAATGGGTTTACAGGAAGGGGTTATTACAGAAAAAAATTATTTTTTTCTCCTATCATAATTTTGATTCCTTTATGTATTTACTAGAGGCCTGGTACACAAAATTCATGCACAGGGGAGAGGGTCCCTCAGCCCAGCTTGTACCCTCTCCAATCTGAGACCCCTCAAGGGTAGATTGGGCCTAAAAGGGAGTCCGACACCCCTTTCACAATTCAGGGCTGCTGGCTCCCAACTGCTTGCCTGCTTGCCTTCCTTATTGCCCCTAACCACTTCTACCTGCCAGCCTGATCACCCACTAACCACTCCCTTGACAGCCTGAACGATGCCTAACTTCTCCCCTGGCAGTCTCATTGTCCCTAACCATCTCTGTCTCCTGGTCTGATTGCCTCCTCAATACCTTCCCCTATTGGCCTGATAGCCACTAACTGCCTCTGGCTCAGCCCCTGCCACCATCGCTTTGCCTGGAAGATGTCTGGTCTAATTAGCATACTATCCTTTTATTAGTATAGATTTTTTGTGAGTACATCTCAAAGGACAAGTGAATGGTAAGTTTAAAGTAGATCATTAATATAAAATATCTTGTACCGACCCAGCAAATAATAGCTCCATTCAGTGGCTAGAACTCTGGATGGAAAAGCCTGCTGTTCTCAAGGGAAGTATCCAACTCCTTCATCTAGAATCAGGACCTGTGATGCTTTGCCCTCTGCATCTCCTCTCCATGCATCTTGTGTCAGCCTCTCCTCCCAGTCTACATCTCTTCAAGTTGAAATACTTACTTTTCCAGAAGCAGCAAACTTTCACAGCACATACAGTTATTTTCCCCCTAAAACTAATTTTTTCATTATAGCATTACTTGTCCATCCTAGGAAATATGGATTAGGGTTTTTCCCAATCCCAGGCAATTGCATCAATGCACTCAAGAGTAGCCACCAAAGTAATATGTTTGAAAAATTGTGCAAGAACTTCTGTGTGATAACCCTCTAAGGTGAGTACTGCCAGGTGAAGAGGTGCACTTGTGGGATTTGGATGGGTCCTGCACACTGTTCTCCCACAGGGGGCGCCATTCCTCCTTCTCTCCAGTGGATCTGCTGGGGCCTCTGCTTCCTCACTTTTTCCCCATGGGCACCACCAGACCAGAAGCCTGCTGGCCTGATGAGGACATTGCTCTCCCGCAGTTGACATTGCAGTGTCCCTCTCAAGGAGGTCTGCATGTCTGACATGTACTGGCGGGTGTATTAGCTCTCCTCAAAAGTGCATGCCCTTTGTCCCTTTACAAAACAATGACTTTCCAGAGTTTTCTGCAACACAAGGATGTTACATTTTCCTCCGGCCTTGGATTATATTTGTCTTCCCAGCTTTATGCTGATTTGTTTTGTTTTTCTTTCTGATTTTGGTTTGGGCCCAAGAAGAGCCATCCATTGCTTGACTGGCTTCTGGTCCTGGGGTCACACTTAGCACAATGGTCTCTACCCCGTAACGATGCCCACACTTCCTAAAGAGCTAATCTCTTACATCTGATCTCTAATCCATCAGGGATTTCCCTACCAAATACTCCAAATCTGATGTCATATGCAACACACAAAAATATATGAGCAGGCACAGAAAGACACCTATTGTAAAATTCCATTTAGAGAAAACGTCGAGAATAAATAACTGAGCGCAGAGAGAAAGCAGACCAGGGATTTTCTGGGATCAGAAGAGTGGGGAACAAGGACTTTGGTGCAGGGTTGATGAAACTTTCTGCAACCAGAGAGTAGTAGTGATTTCACAGCTCCCTGAATGTATTTCATGCTCAGAAATGTCAAAATATAAAACATAAAAAATACTTTTATTTAGGATGTAAAGTAAATTATACCATATGGTGTATAAAAGAAAAATATAAAAATTAACTAATGATGTAGAAGGATAAAACTAATTCTGGTGAGTGTGGGGGAGCAGGCAACCTACGCAGGGACCCTGGGGTCTTAGCTGGGGAAGGAGATGCTGCACAGGTTGATTCCTGCTCCAGAGAAGCACCTGGAGGAGCTGTCCGAGGAGGCATAGCCACTGGGGGTGGACGCTCCTCAGGTCTCTAGTGACATCCAGGTGGGCACCTGCATGGGGCTCCTGTGCTGTTTGAAAGGAGGTACAGCAGCAGCTCACTCTGCCTCCTGGGCTGGTGCTGGAGTTGTGGAAAAGAAAGGATCACATATGCTGATATTTCCATGTTCCCTGCAAGGATAGAGCACGGCCACAGCCCAGGACCCACCCCAGGTCGTACTCTGGGTCTTCTGACCAGCAGATGGGTGGTCTGAGGCCGGTCCTTGCTTTCCTCTGGCCTCTGGGGGCTCCCTGTGTGATTGCACTGTCCCCTGTCCATCAGCCCACATGCACCTCCACTCACCACCCAATCCTCACCTCCTCCAAAGTCTCACACTTGGGCTCCATCTCCCTGCCCTCCAGGTCCCTGGTCCTGGCTTTTTGGAGGTGGACATCGTGATCCAGGGAGAAAATGAGCAGCTGCCACTGGAGCCTGAGCGGCTTTGGGTGGGGAGGACAGTGGGGCCTGGCTTGCTTCCGGGGAGTAGACCTCGTCCTGCCATCCACATGCCCTGGTTCCCCTGACCTCCTGCGGGCCACATGCACTTCAGGCTTTCCTGGGCCTCAGGGGTGTGGGGCACCTGGTCTACCCTTGGACATGCGGCGGTAGGGTCTCCATCTAGCATCTGCTGCTCCGCCCTGGCCGGGTTGGGCACTGCAAGGATAGTGACCTTCAGCCAGCGCGGAGGCCTCACGCCCTGCCAGGCCCTGGTCTTTGCTCTTGCCTCTGCTCCCTGATTAGGCCCAGCCCTGTGACTGCACAGACCTCCACCAAGGGGAGGGAATGGGGGGCAGGGCAGTGAGAGGGATTATGGAGGGGGGCAAAGGGGAGGATATGCACCTCCAGGGTCTAAACATCCAGCAGAAGGCACCACCTCACTCCACCTCCACCCCCAGCTGACCTGGCCCCCACCCTGAGCCTCTCTGCACCCAAGAGCAGTGACCTCACTCCCTGACAATGGAGCCCCGCAGTCATGGAACCTGGTAGCCAGCCGGGTTCTGATGCAGCCCCTCCCAGCTCACTGATAGAGGCGGCCCCACCAGACATGTTCTGCTGTGTGCCGCTGCCCCGCCGCCGAGAAGGGCCCAGAGCCCCCGGTGACTCCTTCTTCCGCCGCTGCCGGCGCTGGCTCCGCTCCCAGCCCCGACGCCTCTGGCCGTTTTCTCGGAGAAACCCACAGGTGACCCAGGGAGGCCCGGGGCGGGTTTCTCACAGCCAGGCCACCGCTCTCACCGCCCTCCCCAGCCTGGTGTCCCCTCCCGGAGTGTGTGTAGGGGGAAGGGGTGTCATGTGGGGAGGGCCTGCCCCGAGAGGTACTAGCTCAGGAGAGTGGGGTCAGAAGCCTGTGGGCCCGTCATGCTCACACCCAGGTCAAGGCTGGGGTGGACGTGGACTGTGGGGACCTCCTTCTGCCCGAGGTCTAGGCTGATCCTGGAGGGGATTCCCTCTCTCCCGCCTTCCCCACCACAGCCCTCCCCGGGTGGAGGTCTGTGCAGACACAGGGCTGGGCCTGATCCTGGAGCATGAGCAGCAGTGACCAGGGCCTGGCAGGGCGTGAGGCCTCTGCACTGGCTGATGGTCACTGTTCTTGCAGCACCAACCAAGGATATTGGATAGAGACCCCCGCCCCATGGCCACGAGAGAGGGCCAGACCAGGCCTGAAGTGCTTGTGGCCAGCGGGGGGTCAGGGGACCCGGCCCCTGTGGATGGCAGGATTAGGTCTTCTCTCCGGAATCAACCCAGGCACCCAGAGCCGCTCATGCTCCAGTTTCTGCTGACCATTCCCACCCGGGATCACGGTGTCCACCTCCAAACAGCCAGTCCCAGGGACCTGGAGCGCAGGGAGGCTGACGCCGCGGGTGAGACATTGGATGGGTGGGATTGGGTGGTGGGTGGTGAGTGGTAAGGGGTGGTGCATGTGAGCTGATGGACAGGGGCAGTGCAGTCACACAGCGAGCTCCCAGAGGCCGGAGAAAAGCAAAGACCGGCCTCAGACCACTCATCTGCTGGGCAGCCTGTGTCCAGGATGTATGACGTGATGTGGGTCCTAGGCTGAAGCTGTGCTCTGTCCATCGGGAGGTGTGTGTGTGTGGGGGGGCCATGGAAATACCAGCACATGGGTGATCTCTTCTACTCTCACAACTCCAGCACCAGCCCAGGACGTAGATGGAGCTGCTGCTGCTTTTCCAATTGGCAGCCAACACGAGGGGTCCCAGAACGGGCCTGACCTGGATGCAACAACTTCAGAGGTCATGTCACGTTGGAAACCTGCTCCAGCTGCACCTCTGGAGCATCCTCTGTTCCAGGCAGCATCTCCTTCCCCAACGAAGACCGCAGCACTCCTCTCCTGGTTAATGGGTTTCCCATGTCCACCAGAATTAGTGTTACCCATCTGCATATTTATCTTTACATTATCTTTACCTTTTATGTTTTTGTTGTATGCTTTATTTCACAATTAAATAAAATTATTTGTTAATATTTTAAATTGTGTCATTCCTGAGCATGAAGGACATTCAGGAAGCTGTGCAGTTAACGCCCCTCTCTGGTTTTAGAACATTCCATCCCCCCAAAGGAAAACCCTGCTTTAGAGTCCTCGCTCCCACCCCTCCTGCCTCTGACAATCCCTGGCTTCTCTGCCTCTGCTTCTTTACTCATTCTGCACTTTTCCCTAAATGGAAGCTTACAATTGGCGCATTTTTTATGTGTGCTCACATATTTTTGCTTGTTTTTATCTGAAATGGCATTTTTCTTATTTGTAAGGGAAATACCAGATTTTCCTAAGCCTCTGCTTGAACATGTGCATGCATTTTTTACTTCCATCATCTTGCTGAAGGGAATGTCTGTGTCTATAAACAGCGATTTAGGACAGGGCCTACAGTGGAGATTCTTGGTCTAATGTGAACAGATTGTAAGGTCATCTCCTCCACCTTGAGTCCTGCTTGGGAAGCAGGGGTGCTGAGACCTGGGTCTGAGGGCTCTGGGTGGGAGAGAGGAGGAGAGGCTTGGAGGGGAGGACAAAAGGGTACCTGGAAGTGACAAATCCAGCTGGAAGGTCCCATCCATTCTGCCTCTACCCTACCCCATGCCCCATAATGCCCACCACTAGCCCTCACCATTACACCCTGATGCATAACTGAGCAGACCAGGCTGGCTCTGTCATTTGGGACACAGCAATGCATAGCCCTGCACATTCTGACCTACTTCCTCTCCTTCCAAGCACAGAACCCCTTCCCCTCTGCCAGTCATGGGAGTCACTATGAACTTGTTCTAACCAGATGAAGTTCTCAGTAGCAACAGTAGGACCCATTTGAGCTTGTGTAAGCAGAAGAGGCCTCAGAAAAGGTGTCAGAAGGCCAGAAAATTAGGCTCTGAGCTTTGTGGCAGCCATAGCACAGAAACCATTCCTCACAATCCTCTCATAGTTATTCCTGTCTGGGCCTTGAGCAAGCCTCCAGCACACACAGCCAGCACTTTTAGTTTCTGTGACGGGAGGATCTGATCAGTGTGGATGAGGAAGAGAGCCTTCATGTCATTCAAAATCAGGTCAGGTGTAATCTACTTATTTTGGGGCTGCCAGGTGAGTCTCTTGTTTGTAAGAAAGGGGACCCCCAAAAAGAGATAGTTGCTTCTTGAGGTCAGGACTCACCTGGATGGAGAGAGAGAAGATATGACTTCAGGATGAGCAGGAGGGAGAAGATAACACATTTTTGTGGATGTCAAGATTAGTCAATCAACCTGAATAACCAAATGAAGACTAGCTGAACAGATTCTTATCAGCAAATATTGTAGCGGAAGCCACAGCAAGACTGGTAGGAACAGCAGAAGTATAAATGGGCTGTCTCTACACCAATGTGCACTGCTGGCAAATTCTCAGGGATAGCTCAGCTGCAAAGCTTCCACCCTGAGGAGTGAGGATAGCCTGCTCAGAGCACCAGAGCCTGGGGAAGGAGTTCACAGAACATCTGGCTGTGAAAATCACCCAGGACTCTAGCCACCAGGTGAAAGGGGAATCTACCAGAACCCCAGGTGCTGTCTTACATGATCAGCACACAGCATCTCCTATGTGCTCACTCACCCTGGGCTCTGCTAGAGCAAATGTAGCTCATAGCAGATGAGTCACACAGAGAGATATTGGGTTGAATGGTTTGGGGGTGAGAGCTAGAGGGGAAGACACCAAGGTTCCAGTGCTGAGTCCATCTCTCACACCACCTACAGACCACATCATACCTCCACAAAGTGGTCCCTCAGCCTGGCCTGTGCCCTCTCACATCCGTGAGCCCCACAATCCATTGCATGGTAATGAAAAGCAAGTACTTATCACCAAGACTATTCTATCCAGCAAGGATATTTCTTAAAAAGGAAAAAGCATTAAAGAGGTTCCCAGAAATGAAAAGGCTAAAGGAGTTCATTACCCCCCAACCAGCATTATAGTAATGATAAATGGACATTTTTAAGAAAAAAGGAAGAAAATAATAAATAATAACATGGGAAAAATTATATGCCCACCAATAATCACCATATATGTATGTGTGTGTGTGTGTGTGTGTGTGTGTGTATGTATATATGTGTTTGTGTGTGTATATAAATATATAAGATTTTTTACAGAGAACAGGAAAGAGAGGTAGAAAGAAGAATGAACCTGGATCCTTCAATCAGCAGGCCAATACTCTATCCATTGAGCCAAATCACCTAAGGCTCAATAATCACTTTAAATAACATTGTATCAAAGGCTCCATTCAAAAGGCCAAAACACCAAGCCATCCTATTAAAAAAGGTGCAAAGGACCTGAATAGACGCTTTCCCAAAGAGGTCATAATAATGCACATTGTCAATAATAATGAGGGAGATGCAAATTAAAACCACAATGAGATATCCCCTTGCACCTGTCAGTATGGCTGTTATCAAGAAAAAAACAAACAAACAAGTGTTGTGGAAGACATAGGGAAAATGAATCCTTGTGCCCTGTTGGTCGGAATTTGGATTTGTGTAGCCACTGTGGAAAACACTAGGGAGATAACCTCAAAAAATTAAAAAATGGAACTTTCTTTCTCTAGTAATTCTGATGCTGGGAATATATCAAAAGAAAACTAACACACTAATTCAAAAGAATATGTGCACCCTTATGTTCATTGTAGCGTTATTCATAACTAGAGGCCCAGTGCATGAAATTCATGCATGGAAGGGGTGTGCCTCAGCCCAGCCCGCACCCTCTCCAATCTGGGACTCCTCAAGAGTAGGAGTGGGCCTAAAAGGGCAGTCGAACATCCCTTTCACAATACAGGAAGCTCCCAATTGCTTCCCTGCTTGCCTTCCTGATTGCCCCCAACTGCTTCTTGCCTGCCACCGTGATCACCCCCTAACCACTCCCCTGACAGCATGATTTATGACTAACTGCTCCCCTGGCAGTCTGATTGTCCCTAACTGTCCTTCCCTGGAGGTCTGGTCATCCCTGACTGCCCTCCCTGAAGGCCGGGTCACCCTGAATTACTCTCTCTTGCAGGCCTGAGTCTCCCCCCCCCCCCAATTGCCTTTCCTGATAGCTTTGTCACCCCCAACTTCCCTTCTCTTCCAGTCTGGTCACCCTTAACTTCCCTACCCTGCAGACTTGATTGTCCCCAACTGTTCTCCTTTGCAGGCTTGATCCCTCCTAACTGACCTCCCCTGATGGCCTGTACACCCACATCTGCCCTCCCTTGCAGACCTGGTCCCTCCCAATTGCCCTCCTCTGCTGGCCATCTTGTCATGCCCACCTTGTGTTCACATGGGGCCAGCCACCTTGTGTGTTGGAGTTATGGTCAATTTGGATATTACTCTTTTTTCAAATAGGATAGAAGCCTGGTGCATGGATGGGGGCCATCTGGTTTGCCCTGAAGGGTGTCCCAGATCAGAGTGAGGATTCCCTTGGGATGTGTGGTGGCCTGGGCAAAGGGTCTGTGGTGGTTTCCAGGCCAGCCTCGCCCCCTGGTGACCCAATCAGAGGCCCCGGTATGCAGGGTTTATTTATCTTCTATAATTGAAACTTTGTAGCAGAGGCCAAGGCAGGTTAGGGCTGCGGGAGCTTGGCTTTCTCAATTGCTGGGGTAACTCAAGCTTCCTGCTCTCTCCAGTTTTGTGGCTGCCACCATTTTTGTTGGGATTGATTTATCTTCTATAATTAATACTTTGTAGCTGTGAGTGTAGGTCTGGGATGGCCAGGGTCTCATGGTAGCTTGACTTTCCCCATTGCCTGAGAAACCCAAGCCTCCTGCTTGCTGCAGCTCTGTAGCCACAGCCATCTTGGTTGGGTTAATTTACATACTTGCTTCTGAATGGCTGGTGGGCGTGGCTTGTGGGTGTAGCAGAGGTATGGTCAATTTGCATATTACTCATTTATTAGATGGGGAGAAAAGGGGACATAAGTAAATAAAATCACAAATGAAAGAGAAATGACAACTGACACAAAAATATAAAGAATTATAAGAAAACAATATGACTTACTGTATGCCAACAAAGTGGACAATCTGGAAAATCAAATAAATTCCTAGAAACATACAATCTTTTAAAACTGAATCAAGAAGAAACAAAACATTTCAACATATTGATAACAACTAATAAAATTGAGTCAGTAATAAATAAAAAACTTCCCAGGAGTCCAGGCCAGTTGATTGGAGCATCATCCTGTACATCAGACAGTCTGGGCACATACCTGGATGAAGGTTTTGATCCCTGGTTGGGGTCAAGTGTGGGAGGCAACTGATGTATCTTTCATACATCAATATTTCTCTCTCTCTCTCTCTCACTCTCTCTCTCTCTCTGTCCCCCTTTCTCTTTCTCTCTGTCTCTCTTTCCCTCTCTCCTTTCCTATTTCTAAAAATCAATAAAAACATATCCTCAGGTGAAAACAAAAAACTGCCAGGAAACAAAACTCCAAAACCTGATGGCTCCAAAGGTAAATTTTACCAAACATTCAAAAGAGGAACAACATCTACTCTTATCTAACAATTTTTAAAATATATTTTTATTGATTTTTGCAGTATAACTTATAATTAATAGTAGTACATGTTTTACTTTCCCCCTCCCCCTTATCCTCCCCCTAGCCTCCCCTACCCCCCAGCACATATCCCCACACTCCCCCCTCCCTGCCCCAGTGTCTTTCATTCATTGGTTATTCTCATATGCATGCATACAAGTCCTTCAGTTGATCTCCCCCCACATCTGCCTCCCATCCACCCAAGCCTTCCCCTGTAGCTTGACAGCCTTTTCTCTAACAATTTGAAAAAAATTCAAGAGGATGAAAATCTTCAAAGCTCATTTTGTGAGGCCAGTATTATTCTAATTCCAAAATTAGATAAAGATACTACAAAGAAAGAAAATCATTGACCAATAACCCTTTTGCTCCAACAAAATATCAGCAAACCTAATTCAGGAACACATTGAAAAGATCATAAATCATGATCAAATAGGATTTATTCCTGAGATACAAGCTTGGTATAATATCCATAAATCAATTAATGTGATATGCCTCAAAATAAAATGAAGGAAAAAAATCATGTGATCATATCAACAGATGCAGAAAAATCTTTTGACAAAATCCAGCACCCTTTTATGATTTAAAAATAATACATCTCAGCAAAGTGGAAATGGAACATAACTCAGAGTAATAAAGGCCCTATATGGCAAATCCACAGCTACATCATACAAAATGGGGAAAAAACAAACTATATCCTCTTAAGATCAGGAAGAAGGCAGGGAAATCCAACACTAATCACTCTTATTCAACAGTAGAGGCGTGGTGCATGAAAATTCATGCACAGCTTGGGGGGGGGGTGTTCCCCTTGAAGGATGTCTACCTGCCAGCTTAGGTCATTTGGATCAGGCCTAAGTTGGCATTCAGACATCCCTCTGGCAGCCCAGGAACCCTCGGGGATGTGCAGCTGATGGCTTAGGCCAGGTCCCCGCAGGGTTGTGGGCCTAAGCCACAGTCGGACATCCTTAGAACTGTTGCAGAGGCAGGAGAGGCTCCCCACTAACCTGCCGCTGCGCTCACAACTGTCAGCCTGACTTGTGGTTGAGCCAAGCCAAGAGGAAGCTCCTGCATTTAGCGTCTGCCCCTGGTGATCAGTGAGCATCATGGAGACTGGTCATTGCCGGTCTTTCCACTGTTAGTGGTCAATTTGCATATTACCCTTTTATTATATAGGACTAGAGGCCTGCTGCACAAAATTCATGCGCTGAGGCGGGGTGGGGGAAGTGGTCTAACAGCCTGGCCTGTGCCCTCTCACAGTCCAGGAGCCCCAGAATTGGTTGCCCCAAACCGGTAGGTTCCATCCACCCAGTCATGACTCCTTGATGGAGATGGATTGTTCCCACGGAGGGAAGCCCCAACCACCCACTGCAGCCCACCAGTCGTTGGCCTGGGCATCCTTCTTTGGGGCAAACGTGGAGCCCCGTGATTGACCGATGTCTCCACCAGCCCGTGGCCCGAGCCTCTCTCTGCAGGGTGATCACGGGGCGCTGACCAGGCCCCTGACCAACCACGCCAGTGGGTGTTACAGCGTGGTTGTCTGGAAGGTGGTGTCCAGACGGTCCTTTTGCTGTTCAGTCATTTGGTCAATTTGTATATTATGCTTTATTATTATAAATACTACTGGAGGGCCTAGCCACAGCAACCAGTCAATAAGAAAAACAATAGGCATCCAAATTGGAAAGAAAGTAGTAAAACTGTCATTATTTTCAGATGACATAGTGCTGCATATAGAGAAACCTAGAGACTGCACCAAAAAATTACTAGAACTCATAAATGAATTCAGTAAAGTATCAGGATACAAAGTTAATATTCAGATATCAGTTGCATTAATAAATTATCAGAAAGGGAAACTAAAAAATAATCATATTTACAATTGTATCTAAAAAAATTCCTAGAAATAAATTTAACTAAGGAGGTAAAAGACTGTATTCAGAAAATTATAAGATAGCATAAATAGAAATTGAGAAAGATACAAATAAATGTAAGCATATGTCAGGCTCATGGATAGGAAGAATTGATATAATCAAAATATCCATATTAGCCCAAGCAATACATTGATTAAAAACAATTCCTATCAAGATACTAATGGCATATTTCAAAGAACTATAAC
>CM050522.1:8382339-8479193 GCA_027563665.1 Antrozous pallidus
TGAATACTTCTCCAAAGTTAAATGCTATACTAGAAAATATTCATTAATGGGAAAAAAGTGAGTAAAGAGGAACAGAAAGGGGAAAATCATGAGACATGTGGAAAGGAAAACTAAAATATCAGACATAAATTCAACATGAGTGAGATAATTGAAAGTGACTGATTTAAACAATGCAATAAAAATGCATAGTTTGTCAGAGCAGATTAAAAATAAGACCCCTTTCGTGGCCTCTAGTGGAGGCACTCTTTAAATGCAATGCTAAAATTTTGTTGAAAATAAAAGAAGGGGAATAGATATAACATGCAAACAGCAAATGTAAGAAAGCTCCAGTGTTACACTAATATCACACAAAAGAGACCTAAAACCACACATGCTATTAGAAACATACAACGTCATTCTCAAAAGACAAAATAATCTATAAGAAAGATTAGGCATTATAAAGGATTTTTCTAACAAAATCAAGAGAAGACAAAAGAAATCAGAAAACCAGATCTAGCAGAGCATCCCACCTGACAACAGCAGAATACATATTCTTCTCAAGTACACTGGGCACACTCTATGGAACAGACCATATTCTAGGCTACAAAGAAATCTCTAATAATTTGAAGTGTAGAAATCATGCAAGTATAATCTCTGATATTATTAAGTGAAATTATAAATCAAAACAGAAATTTGAGAATTCAAAAGAATGTGAAAATTAACACTTTTCTAAATGATCAATGGGTTAAAAAAAAAAGTAAAAATAACTCGAGATTAACAAAAATGAAATATAATTATTCAAACTAACTGGATGCAAATAAAGCAGCACATTATCACTATAAATGCTTATACTAAGAAATAAGAAATATCTCATTATTAACCTAACTTTTCAAATTAAGAAATTAAATATATATATATATATATATATATATATAATCACACACACACACATACACACATATATATAAATAAATTAAGCAGAAAGATAGTAATTGTAAATATTAAATTGGCAATTAAGAATGACAATGGGGAAATAATACTATAAGTCAAGGAAACCCAAAGTTAATTATTTGTAATAACAACAAAATTGACAAAACTTTAGGTAGCTTGATCACAAAAATATTGAAATTATTAAAATAAGGAGTAAAAGAGCAGACATTATTACTGCACATACGGAATAAAAATGATTATACAAGGCTATTTTTAAACTGTAAACAAATCAAATAACTTGTAGGAGATATATAATAGAAATAAGCTATCAAAACTGGTTGAAGAAATAAAAAAATCTCAATAGACTTAAATTATGTACAGAGAACGAATTAGTAGTAAAACTATTTTCCATCAAGAAAGTCCAGGACCTGAGAGGAACCAAGATGGCGGCATAGGTAAACACTTATTGTGCTGCCCCGTGCAACAATTCCAAAACTACAACATAACAACAAAACAAACATCATCCAGAATCACCGGAAAGCTGGCTGAGTGAAAACTCCACAAATAAAAGTAAAGGTGGGACACTGAGACTCAGAAGAGCAGCGGACAGAGCGCAGCCTTGAAGATATGCGTGGAGCCAGAGGTTCAGAGCCGTGGGCGCGTGTGGGCTGTAGGGCTGGCAGCAGCAATCCCGGATGGATTCCCCACAGATTCCCCAGTGCCAGGCGAGGTCCGAGGTCCAAGGTCCAGGGTATGCACCCTAAAAGCCAGGCACGGCAGAGGTCTGCGAGTTTGAGGAGAGTGTGGGTAGCTTGGAAAGCAGTTTATACGTAAAGCGAGCGACTTGTTCCCTGGTTCGGGAGACCACCGGACTGCTTTGTTTTACAACCCTGGGCGAGATTTTGGCTGTGCAGACTCATTTGGGGAGAGGCAGACTTGTCTGGCAATGGGTGTAGAGCAGCGGCGGCTTTCTCTTGGAGGTGCCTGCAGCCATTACCACCCAACAGAGACCCGCGCGTCACATAGGGCATAGCTGAAGCTGACACTGCCAGCTCAGCTGAGAGACTTGGCCCATCCAACCTGAACACAGTTTCCCTTCACAGCCAATTGGCCTGAAGGTCAAACCCTCCTAGGGCTAACAACAACAAGCTGGGCTTAAATTCAAAAATACTGTACAACCATAAAGGATTGCAGTAAGAATATCCACCTCGGGTAACTGGGGAGGCTGAGCTACTGTCCCTTAGAGGACATCTACACACAAAGCTAATTGACCAACTCAGGAAAGCAGCCACAATGCAGAGAAATGGAAAGAAACCGGATGTGAAAGAAATGGAGGAAAAAAGACGACTAGACAGAGTTCAAAACCACGGTTATAAGGATTTTCAAGAGGATCCTAGAAAAGGCCGATGAACTTAATGAGAACTACGAGGAAATGAACAAGATCTATGAGGAAATGAACAAGACCTACGAGGATATGAATGAGACCCTCAATGATATGAAAAAGGACCAATTAGAAATCAAGCATACAGTGACTGAAATGAAAAACATTACACGAAGTCCTAAAAGCATTTCAGAGGGCCACAAGAACCAAGTCAAAAATTTGAAATACAAAAAAAACAAAATCCACTCAGCTGGAAAAGCAAGAAACAAAAAGAATACAGATAATTGAAGATAGTGTAAGGAGCCTCTGGGACAACCTCAAGGATGCCAACATCCAAATTATGGGGGTGCCAGAAAAAGAGAGAGAGCAAGTTAATGAAAACCTACTTGAAGAAATAGTGACTGAAAACTTCCCGCACCTGGTGAAAGAAACTGACTTAAAAGCCCAAGAAGTACACAGAATACCAAAATATAGAAATCTAAAGAGGACCACACCAAGACATACCATAATTAAAATGCCAAGAGCAAAAGATAAAGAGAGAATATTAAAAGCAGCAAGAGAAAAACATTTGGTTACCTATAGGGGAGCACCCATACAATTGTCAGCAGATTTCTCAACAGAAACGATGCAGGCCAGACAGGAGTGGCAAGAAATATTCAAAGTGATGAATACCAAGAATCTTCAACCAAGATTACTCTATCCAGCAAAGCTATCATTCAGAATTGAAGGTCGGATAAAGTGCTTCGCAGATAAGAAAAAGCTAAAGGAGTTCATCACCACCAAATCAATATTATATGAAATGCTGAAAGATATGCTTTAAGAAGAGGAAGAAGGAAAAGGAAAAAATATATATTATGAACAACGAATACATATCTATCAACAAATGAATCTAAAGATCCAGTCAATTAATAATCTGATGAACAGGATAAACTGGTGGATGTAACAGAATCCTGGACATAGAGAGGGAATGGACTGACAATTCTTGGGGAGAAAAGGGGTGTGGGAAGTACAGCAAGAGACTGGACAAAAATCTTACAACAATGGGAGAGGACAGTGTGGGGAGAGGAAGTGAGGATGGAGGGTGGGATGGGTACAGGGTGAAGGGGAGCTATAGGGGGATAAAAAATGGGGAACAATGTAATTAATAAACTGAACAATAAGGATTAAAAAAGAAAGAAAGCTCAAGACTTGTTATCTTCAGTCCAAATTCTACCAAATATTTAAAGAGTAAATGGTTCTTCACATACTCATCCAAAAATATAATATTTCAAACTGATTTTGTGAAGCCAGCTTTATTCTAGTACCACACCAGAATTAATAATTAATTTAAATCATAAGAAAACTACACTCAGTTCTCATATTAATACATACACAAAATCCTCAACAACATTCCAGGAAACCAAATTCAATAATATATAAAAATCAATATATGCAACCATTAAGTGGTATTTATTAGAAAAATAAAAAGCTTACTTAACATTCAAATGTCAATTAATGTAATATACTATATGACTAGAATAAAAGAGAAAAAACACATGATAATTTCCATAAATGGTTCCTCTTATTCTCATGCTTTAAAATAGATTCTTGAAAGTGAGAGACATATATACTATCAACAGTATATATATATATATATATATATATATATATATATATGCAAAAAGACAGTATATATATATATATATATATATATATATATATATATATGCAAAAAGACATAATGAAGTAAAATAGCTGCTGGAGATTTATTGTACCAAGTTTCAGATAGTAGGAGGTAGTCATCACCACATGTCTTTTCTTTTAAAGATGCATCTTATAACCCACATACATCTCTTCTGTTTATCCCATTTACCAAACTAATAGCAGGACATTAAAACATTGCAATGGGTTTGAATAACTGAGTCTTTTCAGTGGGCAGCAAATTTGGGAGGCAATTAATAACATTCTAAACCACAGATAATATTGAGTTTCCTTTAAAAAAAGGCGGTGATTATTCACAAAGAGTGAATAAACTGAAAAGACTGAAGATACTACATGGAAAAGGAAAACTGATATTAAAGAGCTGAAAAGATTTGCAAGAAAGAAAATCTCAATGATGCCATCAGAAAGCTGCAAACTAATTAGACTACTGAGTTTGAACACCAATAATCAATCAAAGTTCTCATATTAAAATGGAATTAGAATTTAGCTGAGATTTTCAAATGAAAAACAAATTTCAATCACCTGACTTTACATAGTAGCTTCCTTGGTCCTTTCTATCCCAGAAAATGGATTTAAATACTAAGCAAATATGATTGTAAATGTGTAGACCTTCTCATCTCTGCTATAAAGAAGTGCTTATAATTAAAAGACAGGAAAATAATGTCATCTCTCTCTCTGTAAATTTAAGTTTGAAAGATGGTGACTTGAGCTGAGGCCATGGTCTATTTGAGATATTAAAGAATAAGGAATCTCAAAGTTGGCATCTGTTTTAGCAGCTTGCACTTCCAGAGACTGTACAGGCCATGGAAAGAGAAAAAAGGACACTTAGATTATTTCCATGTATTGGCTATCCTATATAATAAAAGGCGAATATGCAAATTGACCGAACAGCAGAACGACCAGTTGCTATGACACACACTGACCACCAGGAGACAGACGCTCAACACAGGAGCTGCCCCCTGGAGGTCAGTGTGCTCCCACAGGGGAAGTGCCACTCAGCCAGAAGCGAGGCTCATAGCCGGTGAGTGCAGCAGTGGCAGGAACCTCTCCCGCCTCCACTCCAGTGCTAAGGATGTCCCACTGCCAACTTAGGCCTGCTTCCCGAATCCATGAATTTTGAGCACTGCCCTCTATTTGTAAATAATGCGGCAATGAACATGGGGATATCTTTGTGTGCTTTGTTTCCTTTGAATAAATACCAAGAAATAGAATTGCTGGATCATATAATAGCCCTATTTTTAATATTTTGAGGAATTTCCATACTGTTTTTGACAGTTGTTATACCAATTTTATATTCTCACTAACAGTACACAACAATTCCCTTTTCTTCACATCCTCACCAACACTTGTTCTTCCTTAACTTTCTGACAACAGCTATTTTAACATTGTGGTTATAATTTACATTTCTCTGACAATTAGCACCTTTTTCATATATCTGTAGGGCTTTTTTTGAGAATGTCTATTCAGAAACTATGTCCATTTAAAAAAATTATATTGTTTTATTGTTCAGTTGTATGAGGCTTTTTAAAAAATAAATCTTGAATATTAACCCCTTTTCAGATATATGACTTGCAAATATTTTCTCCTATTCCTTAGGTTGCCTTTTTACTGTTAATGGTTTCCATGGCTGTGCATAAGCTTTTTAGTTTGATATAGAGTGATAAATTGGAGAAATAATTTTGAGAATAAGTGGCAATACCTAGTAATATTGAAAACATGTATAGGTCTAGAGTCAATCTTCTGTAAACCAGGTGAAATACACAAAAACTTCTTCAGCAACACTGTTGCCATAGCTATAAATTGGAGACATCCTAAATGTGCACCACCAGGACAATGGATGAATTAATTGTGGTATAAAGTTTTTAAAAGTATATATATTTCTTAAGGTATGCACATAAGTGTTACAGTTTGAAAGGAATGCAAGGCAATAATAAATAACAAGTTAAATATAATTAATATTTTGGGGTAATGAAGCTCTATGGGTGTGAAAAGAGTAGCACAGACAAGGGGGCTTTAGCTGCCTTGTCCATGTTCATTTTTGTTTTTTAATCCTCACCCAAGGACATGCTTAAAAGAGACAGAGAGTGAGAAAAACATCTATGTGGGAGAGAAATATCCACTGGTTGCCTCTGGTTGCCTTCTGTATGTGGCCCAACCAGGGATCAAACCACAGCCCAGATATGTGCTCTGACCAGGTCTGAATGGACACCTTGGTGCACAGGATGACCCTCCACCCACTGAGCCACACAGGCCATTTCTTAATGGAGGAGTAAGTACACTGATCTGTTGTGTCATTTGTTATACCTTCTGTATTCTCAAATGATGTATAAATATAACATATAAATACATATTTTATATATGTGTAGAGATTAGTGTCCCCATCAAGAACACAAAGGATACAGGGGTGGTTATTTCTACCACATCGTTATTCATCTCACCTATTTGGCCTGGCAGAAAGCACATGGATCTTGAAGAATGACAGTGAATTATTGTAAACTTAACAAAAGGGTGACTCCAATTGTAGCTGCTATACTAGATGCGGTTTCATTGCTGGAGCAAATTGATGCCTCCCTGTTACTTAGTAGCAGCTACTGATCTGGCAAATGCTTTCTTCTCAATACCTAATAGAAAAAAACACCAGAAGTAGTTTGCTTTGCTGGAAGAGCCAACAACACAACTTCACTCTCTAACCTCAGGGGTATGGTAACTCCTCAACTCGATATCATAATTAAGGTCACAAAAATCACGATTGCCTTTCCCTTCCATAAGACATCATAGTGGTCCACTACACTGACATTATGTTAATTGGACCTAGTGATTATGAAATAGCAACTACTTCTAGAGTTACTGATAGGTGAGAACTAAGATGGCAGCAAAGGTAAAACACCTATCTTGCCGTCATAATCAGCAATTTTAATACTACAACTTAACGAAAGAACAAACACCTTCCAGAATCACCAGAAAGCTCTCCGAGTGAAAATTCCACAAATAAAAGTGAAGGTAAGACACTGTGACTCGGAGGAGCGGCAGCAGACAGTGTTGAAAGATTCTCGGGGAGACAGGTTTGGAGTGCGCGCCGCGGAGTGGCCGGGCGGCTGAAAACCAGCCAGCTTTCTCGAACGGGGAGACAAAGGCGTCCCACTGGATTGACTCTCCAGCTCTGGGCGAAGTCCAGAGAACCCACTATCACACGGGGTGAAAATTGGACAGTGGGAGGGCACGCCGAAGCTCGGGTGCTGCTGGGTCTCCCGGCTTGTGGAGAAGGCAGCTTGCGCGAACAGCTCGGCTGTGTGACGGTATAGAGAGCGCACTGCAACTTGTCTCTCATTCAGAAAACCCTAAGACTGCTTTGTTTTATGACCCTGGGTGAGACATTGCGCATGCAGACTCATTTTGGCAAAGTCTGAATTCCCCGGCAGCTGGTGGAGCTCGGCAGCGGCTCTCTCTCAGAGGTGCTGGCAGCCATTGCCCCCTGCACAGTGTCCCCGGGGCCGAATAGGGCAGAGCTAACGCTGTCTGCTTGGCCCGGAGACTCCGCCCACCCAACCTGAGCACAGCTGAGCTTCACAGACAATTGGCCTGGAGGTCAACCCTCCAAGTGCTAACAGCGATTAACCTGAGCTTAACTTCAGCAAGACTGTGCAGCCCATATCCACCTCAGGTAACCGGGGGGCTGAGCCACTATCCCTAGTAGGAAGTCTACCACACAAAGCTAATTGACCAACTCAGGGAAGCAGCCACCATGCAGCAACATGGAAAGAAATCAGATGTGAAAGAAATGGAGGAAAAAAAACGACTGGACATGGAATTCAAAACAACGGTTATAGGGTTTTTCAAGAGGCTCCAACAAAAGATCGAGGCCTATAAGGAAATAAGCAAGACCACAAAGGAAATGAATGAGACCTACAAGAAAATGAACAGGACCCTCAAGGATATAAACGAGAGCTGCAAAGAAATGATCAAGACCAACGTGGAAATGAATGAGTTCTACAAGGAAATGAAAGAGACCCTCAAGGATATAAAGGAGACTCTCAAGGATATGAAAAAGGACCAACCAGAAATTAAGCATACACTGACTGAAACAAAAAATATTATACAAAGACCTAAAAGTGCTCTGGAGCACCCCAAGAACCATGTTAAAGACTTGAAATACAAAGAGGTAAAATCCACTCAGCTGAAAAAGCAAGAAACCAAAAGAATCCAAAACATTGAAGATAGTGTAAGGGGCCTCTGGGACAACCTCAAGCATACCAACATCCAAATTATATGGGTGCCAGAAAAAGCGAGAGGCCAAGACAATGAAAATCTATTTGAAGAAATAGTGACCGAAAACTTCCCACACCTGGTGAAAGAAATTGACTTAGCAGTCCAAGAAGCGCACCGAACCCCAACATATAGGAACCCTAAGAGGACCACACCAACGCACATCATAATTAAAATGCCAAGAGCAAAAGACAAAGAGAGAATATTAAAAGCAGCAAGAGAGAAACAGTTGGTTACCTATAAGGGAGCACCCATTCGATTGTCAGCGGATTTCTCAACAGAAACGATGCAGGCCAGATGGGAGTGGCAAGAAATATTCAAGGTGTTGAACAGCAAGAATCTACAACCAAGATTACTCTATCCAGCAAAGCTATCATTCAGAATTGAAGGTCAGATGAAGTGCTTCGCAGAAGAGAAAAAGCTAAAGGACTTCATCACCACCAAACCAACATTATATGAAATGCTGAAAGATATTCTTTAAGAAGAGGAAGAAGAAAAAGGTAAAGATGAAAATTATGAACAACAAATACACATCTATCAACAAATGAACATAAAAATCAAGTGAATTTATAGGCTGTTGAACAGGATAGACTGGTGAATATAACAGAGACATGGACATAGAGAGGGAATGGACTGACAATTCTTGGGGAGAAAAGGGTTGTGGGAAGTGCAGCAATAGCCTGGACAAAAATCTTGCAACAATGGGAGTGGACAGTGGGGAGGGGGAGGTGAGGGTGGAGGGTGGGATAGGTACAGGGTGGAGGGGAGCTATAGGGGGATAAAAAGGGGAAACAATGTAATTAATAACCTGAGCAATAAAGATAAAAAAGAAATACTTTATGCTAACACAATACATTTGGTTTATAGAAATTTAAAAAAACTATCAAGGCCTATTTAAAAAAAAAGACATTTGCATGTCAGGGAGTGGAAAATAAATTCAATAAACATTCAGGGGCCTTCTACCTCTATGAAATTCCTAGGGGCACAGTAATGTGGGTAATGTCATAATATCTCTTCTAAGGTGAAGGATAAATTGCTGCATCTGGCCCATTCCACAACCACAAAAGAGGCATAATGCCTGTGGGACTCGAGGATTTCAGACACAACATATTCCTCATTCTGGTGCACTACTCTGGCCCATTTACCAAGTCACCTGAAAGCTACTGTTTTGAAGAGGGTCTGGCTTTTATGCAAGCTGCTCTGCCAGTTGGGCAACGTGGTCTAGAAGATCCATTGATGCTTGAAGTGGCAGTGGCAGAGAGAGGTGCTATTTAGAGCCTTTGGCAGAACATTAAGACTTTGCAGCAAGGCCATTCCTTCCTGTGGCTTCCTATTCCTACTATGGATAACTATTCTCATTTTGAGAAATGGTCTTTGGCCTGCTACTGGGCCTTTGTAGAGACCAAACACGTAATTATGGGCCATCAAGTTGTCATAAACCTGAGTTGCCAATTATGAATGGGTGTTATCTTTGCCCAGCAAGATAAAGTTGGGCACTCCAATATCAAATGGAAGCAGCACATATGAGATTGGGCTTGCATGAGGAAGTAGCCCAAATGCCCACAGTCCCCGTTCCTTCTACATTATTTCTAGCTCCCAGGTGTACATATGGCCTCATGGGAAATTCCCTACAATAAGTTGGCTGCAACAGAGACTGTACAATATGCAGGCACCGCCCCAAAAGTGGACAGCTGCAGCACTTTAACACCTTTCTGGGGTACCCCTGAAGAACAGGGATAAAGGGAAATCTTCCAGTAGGCAGAACTCCAAGTGCACCTGGTTTTTCACTTTGCTTGGACGAAGAAATGAACAGATGAGCGGTTAGATACAGATTCATGAACTGTGGTCAATGGTTTGGCTGGGTGGTCAGAAACATGGAAGGAATGTACTTAGAAAATTGATGTCAAAAGGCCTAAGAAAGAGTAAGTGGACCCAGTTCTCTAAATTAGTGTCCCATGTGAATGTTCACCAAAGGATGGCCTCAGCAGAGAAGGATTTTAATTAACTGAGTGGATATGATGACCATTCCTGTGGATACTAGTCAGCCTCTTTCCTGCTACTGCTGTCATCACTCAATGGGCTCATGAAAATAATGGCTATGGTTGCAGAGATGGAGGTTGTGCATGGACTCAGTAACACTAAGGCTGATCAGCCTCCAGCCACCTCTGAGTGCTCAATGTGCCAGCACCAGAGACCAGCACTGAGCCCCCAGATAGCACCATTTACAGGGTGACCCGCCCACTACCTAGGCAGGTTGATTACATGTGCACCACTCGGTCATGGAAACAGAAACATTTTGGAAACAGATTTGCCTTCCCTGCATGCAGTGCTTCTGCCAACCCCCGCACCTATGCCCTTACAGAATACCTTATCTACCATCAAAGTATTCCACATAGCATTGCTTCTAATCAGAGAACTTGCTTTGTAGCAAATGAAGGGCGGTGTAATGCACATCCCTCTTATGCCCTCTTCTTTTTTTTTAAATAGCTTTATTGTTCAGTTTATTACTTACATTTTTCCCCAATAGCTCCCCTCCGCCCAGTACCCATCCCACTCTACGCCCTCACCTCCCCCACCCTTTGTCCTCTCCCATAGTTGCATGACCCCTGTTCAGTCTCTTGCTGTACTTCCCGCACCCTTCCCCTCACCAAGCATTATCAGTCCATTCCCTCTCCATGTCCATGATTCAGTTCTATTCCTCATTTTATCCTGATCCTCTGGTTGCCAATTCACTTGATTTTTAGATTCATTTGATAGATGTGTACCCGTTGTTCGAAATGTACATTTTTACCTGTTTCTTCTTCCTCTTCTCAAATAATACCTTTCAGCATTTCATATAGTGTTGGTTTGGCGGTGATGAACTCCTTCAGCTCTTTCTTATCTGTGAAGCACTTTATCTGACCTTCAATTCTGAATGACAGCTTTGCTGGATAGAGCAATCTTGGTTGTAGATTCTTGCTGTTCATCACTTTGAATATTTCTTGCCACTCCCGTCTGGCCTGCATCGTTTCGGTTGAGAAATCCGCTGACAGTCGTATGGGTGCTCCTTCATAGGTAACCATCTGTTTCTCTCTTGCTGCTTTTAATATTCTCTCTTTATCTTTTGCTCTTGGCATCTTAATTATGATGTGCCTTGGTGTGGTCATCTTTAGATTCCTATATTTTGGGGTTCTGTGCACTTCTTGGGTTTTCAAGTCAATTTCTTTCACCAGGTGGGGGAAGTTTTCAGTCACTATTTTTTCTAGTAGGTTTTCATTATCTTGCTCTCTCTCTTTTTCTGGCACCCCTATAATTCTGATGTTGGTATGCTTGAGGTTGTCCCAGAGGCCCCTTATACTATCTTCAATTTTTTGGACTCTTTTGGCTTTCTGCTTTTCCAGCTGAGTGGATTTTGCCTTTTTGTATTTCAAATCTTTGACTTGGTTTTTGCGGTCGTCTGGACTGCTTTTAGGTCTTTGTATAATATTTTTTGTTTCAGTCAGTATATGCTTAATTTCTAGTTGGTCTTTTATCATATCCTTGTAAGCGTTGTTCATTTCTTTGTAAGTGTTATTTATTTTGGCATAGTTCTCATTAATTTTATCCGCCTTATCTAGTAGTCTCTTCATAAACCTAATTACTGTGGTTTTAAACTCTATGTCTAATCGTCTTTTTTCCTCCATTTCTTTCACAGCTGAGTTCTTTCCTTTTCTCTGCATTGTTGCTGTTTTCCTGAGTTGGTTCCTTAGTGGTGTGTGATAGGTATCCTGTATCCTCTAAGGAAACAGTGGCTCAGCTTCCTTTGCAGCGCGCAGCGTCAGCCCTAGGTCCGCCCTGCTTGGCGCAGAGTTTGCGTCTAATGGGCGGGCTCCGTCGGGCTTACGTTCGTCCCTCCTGGCTCCCTCCCCGTTTCAGGTCTATGGGGCTCGCGGAGTCAGCTTATCTGTGCTTATCTGTGCGGCTCACGGTTCTCTGTGTTGGGTGGCTATGTAAATCCACCGCTAGTCTCCCCGTTGCCAGACAACTCTGCCTCTCCCTAACTGAGTCTGCACAGTCAAAGACTCACTCAGCGGTGTAAAACAAAGCAGTATGGTGGTCTCCAAGCAAGTAGTTGCGCGTTCTCTGCCTGCGTTCTCTGCCCGGTTGCGCACTCCAATTTACTTGTGCACTTTCTCCAAACACACAGACCTCAGCCGCGCCGGGGATCCTCCTTTCCCCGACCTGGGAGCTCGCCTGGAACTGGGGGGTCGGTGCTGTGGGAGACCTCCGCCCTCCTCGCAGGAGAAAACCAGCCGGGTCGGCTGTCTGCCGCTCGTCCCTCACCGCTCTCTCGCGGTCCGAACCTCAAAGCTGCACACCACTGCTCCCGAGTCACCGCCTTTACTCTCATGCGCGGAATTTCCCCACAGCCAGCTCTCCGGCGATTTCTGGGTGTTGTCTGTTTCGTTGCTAAGTTGTAGTTAAAGAATTGTTGCGTGGACAGCTAGATAGGTGCTCACCTATGGCGCCATCTTAAGTTCTCTCTCTTATGCCCTCTTCTTGTACATCACTCTCCCAGCACCTCAAAGCTCTCCTCATGTGATAGGGAGATTCCATAACATAGACATGTTTGGTTAAATCAGTGGCCACTGGTAATTATCTCAGTCTCCAATCTTCAGAAGTTCCAGCCTTCTAGGCACATGGTTGGTTCCTCTGGTAACCAGACCCCATCCTCCAAGAGTCACTTCATTAGCATAACTCAGTATGTTGAAAGGGACTTGGGAACATAGAAGGACACTCTTCTCATTCCCATCACTCTGGAAATTATAAGGGTTTTAGTAGCTCTGTGCCAGGAACTGAGGATGAAGACCACATATATTTTTTCTTATATCACAGTGTCTCTAAGTACTACCATGCCTTGTCACTAAAGTTAATGAAAAATTCTAACAACCCAATTCAGATAAGAATTGGGAAAATGAACTAAAACCACAGGGGAAGAGAAACCCAGTTTCTTAGGAGACACAAATTACTTAGCATCCAGATATTTGGATAGGAAAATAAAATAAAAAAATCACACACACACACACACACAGGGCCTAGCCAACACCTTCTAACTGAGAACTATTTGGAAAAGACAGCCTGGCTCCTCAGCTCCCGTGGAGCAGGCCAATGCTGTTTGGGACCTGCATCGGAGTTCGACTTTCTGCCCAATCCTGCTTTTTTTTTCACCCCCCTCCGCCAGATATTCTTTAGTAAATGTATGTTCCCTGAAATGTTCACCTGACTCTGTTTTCCCAAGAACCTGAACTATGACAATAATATCCAACAATGAGTGAGCAAATGTCAATGACCTGGTCAAAGCTTTATTTTGGATCATACATTCTGGTGGAGGAAACAGACAATCAGCATGTAGCTATGTTATGGACACAGATACATGCACACACACACACACACACACACACACACACACACACACACGCAAACACTGCTTTGGAAAATGTCTAGTCAACAATTTAACTAAGGGCTCCTGATGTACTGGATTCTGCAGACAGTAGTGGGGGGATTCCTCAAACACAAGATTGTGTGTTATTTAAAAAGTTGTGTTTCAGACTAGTTTTCTGGGTTGTTCCCAGAGAAGAGGCCTGGACTTCCTTAAATACTACAATGTTTGGACACATTTGTTGCTTATAGTAAAGCACTGGTGAGTCATTGGAAGGACCTAGACCACTAACCTCTAAGCTATCACCTCTGTTCCCTGCTACTTGAAGCCACAGGTGAGCCTGGCCAAGGGGAGAAGTAGGAGGGGGACCTGTGGGCAAGGGACTTCATATCTCAACCTGCTGTCTCCAAATCTTCCCACATAGCCAAAGCCTACCTCCAGCCCTGTCTGGGCTCCCACTATCTCCCTGCCCTGTTCCAAGTATCTCAGTGAACCTGTTCCTTTTTTCCTGGGCTTTGCTGGTTGCAAGCCTCTTCCCTGGACCCCAGACTACTACAGCAGACATCAGAAAGGCCTTCTTTGCAGGGGAAGCTCCTTATTGACTGCAGGCCACTTTTTGGGTCTGTTTGCTCCAGCTCTAAGGCAACAGCTTAAAAAGTGCCAGAGCCTTTGGAGAAACACTGAATTGTCAGGCTTCAGGGCAAGGACTGGAGGAGCTGCTCTTTCCAGGACAAAAGTGCTGGCAGGCAACACGGTTTCTTTGTTGAGCCTGCACCTCTCCCTGCCCGCAGGTGCAGTTGGGCACAAAGTTGGAGTCTCCATCAACCCGGCTAACACTGTTCACCCTGCCCTGGTGGTTCCCTGAGACCCTGCCCCACCCAAACCACTTCCAATGGCTTATCCATAGAAATGTCTTATCTCAGTTCACAATATGGACTCTCCTAAAACCTCTCAAAGGTTCATAAACCCCAAACGAGCAAACTGGCTTCAGCACACTCCATATATCACCTCCTAAATGGCCTCAAGTCAGCACTATTGGCAGCCAGCCTTGTTCGCAGCTTAGCATCATCCAGGTGTCCCCAAGCTAGCACAAGGGGCAATCATCTGCAGTTCACTTTGTAGCTCCTATAAGGTAGCTCCAGGCTACACAAGCAGCAGATGAACTTTACTTGCATGCATCACAGCTACTCCAAATGACCCCAGAACCACCATCAGCTTTAGACCACACCAGAGCACAATCTAAACACTTCCCCAAATGACACACCCAAAGGACAGAATCAGTAGGCACCAGCACCTCACTAAAGCAAATCCTGTGTGAGGCTAGCGAAGCACAAGAGCTCGTCTACTGTACTCAGCCATTCCTCACAGCTAATCAGCCTGAAGGTCAATCCTTCCAACTGACATGCCAACACAATCAAGGCTCACCTATAATGGGACAGCACACATAACCAGGTGACCTGGGAGACTGCACTGCTGAGCCCCACAGGACATCTACTACCTAATGCTCCTCTACCTTGACCAGGAGATGGAACAGATCTACCTAATAAATAGAAATACACACAGAGAAGCAGCCAAAACAAGGAGACAAAGAAATATGTCCCAAATGAAAGAAAAAAAGGCGGGGGGGGGGTAACAAACTCCTGAGAAAGAACTCAACAAGCTAGAGGCAAGCAATCTTCAAGATGAAGAATTTAAACCACTATTTATTAGGATGCTCAATGAACTTAGGGGAAGAATAGATAAACTCAATGAGAATTTAACAAGGAAATAGAAAACATAAAAATGGAGATAGATAAAAGAATCCATCAGAAACAAAGAATATAATAACTGAAATGAAGAACACATTGGAGTCCAACAACAGATTAGAAAAAGCGGAGAATTTTTTAAAAATGGGGATAATTTAAGGGACCTCTGGGACAACATCAGGTGTAACAACATTACATCACAGTGGTACCAAACGGAGAGGAGAAAGTGCAAGAGATTAAAAACCCTATTTGCAAAATAAGGATGCAGTTTAGGAAAACTTCCTAACCTAATGAAGAAAATAGACATACAAGTCAAGGAAGAACAGAGGGTCCCAAAAAAGATGAACCCAAAGAGTCCTGCCCCAAGACTCCTCATAAGTAAAACAGAAAAGATTAAAGACAAAGAGAGAATTTGAAAAGCGAAAAGAGAAAAGCATTTAGTTACCTACAACAGAGCTCTCTTAAGACTCTCATCCAATTTCTCAACAGAAACTTTGAAGGTCAGAAGGGATTGGCACCACTTATTCAAAGTGATGAAAAGCAAAGACCTACAATCAAGATTATTCTATTCAGAAAGGTTATCACTTAGAGAGACATGGGGCTTTTCAGAAAAGGCAGAGGAGAGGGGAGGAGGAAGAGAAGGTAGATGGGGGAGGGGGGAAGAAGAAGAAAAGTAAGAATAAAAAATGGCAAAGCTAGCCAGTTTTGCTCAGTGAATGAAGCACCAGCCTGAGGCCTGAAGACTCCTGGGTTTGATTCTAGTCAAGGGCATGCACTTAAGTTGCAGGCTTGACCCCCAGCCTTGGTCTGGGGGTAAGTAGGGGGGGAAGACAACCAATCAATGAGTATCTCTGATATCAATGTTTCTCCCTATCTCTCCCCTTCTGTTCCACTCTCCTAAAAATCAATGGGAAAATATCCTCAAGTGAGGGTTAATAAAAAAGAGTAAATAAATAAATAAAGTGGCAATACCTTTATACCTATCAATAATTACTTTAAATGTAAATGAAACAAAAGTTCTAATCAAAAGACATAGGGGGGATGAATGGATAAGAAAATAAGCCCCATATATATGTTGCCTACAAGAGACCCCCTTGAAATCAAAAGACACACACTGACTGAAAGTCAGAGGATGAAAAATGATTTTTCATGTAAATGTAAACAAAAAATGCTAGGGTAGCAATATTTATATCAGACAAATTATACTTTAAGTTAAAGAGTATAACAAGGAAGAAAGAAGGACCCAGAAATTCCATTTCCAAGTACTTAACACAAAACATTAAGTAAAAAAGACATATGCATTCCTATGTCCACTGGAGCATTATTTACAACTAGAGGCCTGGTGCATGAATTTGTGCACCAGTGGGGTCCCTCAGCCTGACTGAAACTGGCTCTCCAACATCCCTGAAAGGGTTCTGGATTGCGAGAGGGTGCAGGCCAAGCTGAGCGACCTCACTGGTGGATGATTAAGGCCAGGGAGAGATGTGGGAGGTTGGCCAGCTGGGGAGGGCTCCAGGGTGTGCCTGGCCCATCTCACTCAATCCCGATTGGCCAGATCCCAGCAGCAGGCTAACCTACCAGTTGGAGCTTCTGTCCCCTGGTGGTCAATGCACATCATAGCAACTGGTCGACCAGTCAGCTGTCTGCCATCTGGTGGTTGGTGCACATCATAGTAAGTGGTTGAGTGGCCTTAGCATATCAATTACATATTACACTTTGTTTGAATGGATGACTGGACACTAAGAGCATATTAGGTTCTTATTATATAGCAGAGTCAAGATATGGAAGAAACCTAAGTGTCTATGGACAGATGAATGGCTTAAAGAAGCTTTGATATTATATACACTGAAATATTACTCAACCAAAATAAAGAATGAAATTGTGCCATTTGAAACAACATGAATGGATGTAGAGGACATTATGCTAAGTAAAATAAGTCAGAGGAAGACAAATACCATAAGATTTCACTTACATGTGGATAAAAAACAAAATAAATAAATAAATAAAAACCAACTCATAGGTACAGATTACATTTTAATGGTTGCCAGATGGAAGGGAAATTGGGGTGGGGAGGGTAAAAAGATGAAAGGGATTAAGACTTAGAAATTGTCAGTTATAAAAACACTAGTGGCTCGGTGCACAAAATTCATGCAGTGGGGGGCGGGTGGAGGAGTGTGTGTCCCTTAGCCTGGCCTGCATCCTCTCTAATCTGGGACCCCCTGTGAGATTGGGCCTAAACTGGCAGTCAGATAACCACCTCGCAATCTGGGACTACTGGTTCCTAACTGCTCACCTGCCTGCCTGCTTGATCTCCACTAACCATTCTGCCTGCTGGCCTTCTTACCTCCAACTGCACCCCCTGCCAATCTGATCACCCCCAACTGCCCTCCCCTCCTGGCCTGATCACCCATAACCACTTCTGCCTAGGCCCCACCACCAAAGCCTTCCGGCTTTGTCCGGAAGGACATCTGGAATGTCTCATGGCCTAATTAGCATATTATCCTTTTATTAATATAGATAGGATATGACATACTGCCATAACTATAACATATCTACCAGTATTACCTATGAGAATATGTACTTCATGACATAAGGGGCATCTAATACATTATATTGTATATGTTGTAAGTAGTAGGAAATATAGTATTTATAGCAATCATATACACCCTGTGACTTCCCTTCCTGATCTGGGAATGGTTCCCAGGTCTTTGAACAGTTCCTGGCCCCCAATGTATTTTTATTTTTTATTTTTTTGCCATTCAGTGTAACTTTATTTACTGTTTATTGCACATAATTTGAGGTCTTTAATTTTTAACCACCAAAGATTCAAAAGACTATTTTTTCCATGAATTTTAACATTAACATTAGTGAATTTGTATATTCATGTGTTTTTTTTAATATATATTTTATTGATTTTTCACAGAGAGGAAGAGAGAGGGACAGAAATCAGAAACATCGATGAGAGAGAACCATCAATAAGCTGCCTCCTGCATACCCCCCCACCGGGAATGTGCCTGCAGCCTCGGTACATGCCCTTGACCGGAATCGAACCCGGGACCCCTCAGTTCACAGGCTGACGCTCTATCCACTGAGCCAAACCAGCTTTGGCCATGTTTTTTTATTGTAAACATCTGAATTATTCACATTGCCATAGATCCTGAACTCATCAGTGTGGACCATGCACAGACTGGCAGCAAGCCAGGTAGCCTCTCTGCAAGCAAACTGATACTCTGTATAAGGAGAAAAGTCATACCATAACCTTTGATGTCTGACTTTAATTCATATACTATCCAGGACTTAACTGCTTGGTTGGTGATGGGGTTGAGTATTCGGAGGGTTATTCCTGAAATAATTAAAGAAAGGGGGGCTCAATCTTTCTTCTTGGTTGCTTGCTCCTCCCCAGCACCTTCATCTCTTTGGGCAGCTTCTGGGGCAGCTTCTCCTTCACCTTTTCCTTAGCTTCTTGGGCCCCGTGGCGTGGCAGAACAGGCACGCCCCTTGCATCCCCATCCCTCCTTGGTCCTCGCAGAGCAGCGGAATGGGTGTGAGGGGTTGGCCTGCCTGGGACTGGCAGCTCTGGCTGGCCCTGCCCGGCCCTGCCCCTCACACCCCTTTTGGAACAGCAGAATGGGCACAAGGGGCGGGGCTTCCCCTCATGCCTTTGCTCCATCTACTCGTGGGGGCCTCGGTCCCAACCCTGCTGCTGATTGGCTCGTAGTGTAGCAAAGGTATGGTCAAATTAGCATATTACTATTTTATTAGATAGGATAATTGAAACTTTGTAGTATTGAGTGGAGGCCTACGCTGGCAATGACAGGCGAAAAGCTTGGCTTCCTTCATTGCTGGGGAAACCCAAGCCTCCTCCTGCTCTCAGTGACCACAGCCGTCTTGCTTGGGGTTTATTTGCTCCTGGTTGGCTTGTGGGCGTGGCTTGTGGGCATGGCTTGATCAGAGGTATGGTCAATTTGCATATTACTCTTTTATTAGATAGGATTATGGGAAAGTAAAGTACAGCATAATATTGTAGGACATATGTATGGTGTCAAATTGGTGCTAGACTTATTTGGTTGATCACTTTGTATTATCCTTGTCTAATCACTACATTGTACATCTGAAGCTAATATAACATGTGGCAACTGTAATAAAAATGTTATGTTATTTTAAGAAAAAAGATCAGGGGATTCCTTCTGTCCATGGAGATGTGGGAGGACATACAATCCAAAAAAATATTGGGCCCTGAAATATCAGCTCTCTCTAACCCCATTCATTCTAGCTGGTGGGAGATTTTCAGTGCTGATTCATGATAACCAAGATATTTCTGTTTTTCCCCATAAAACTCAGCACCCGTGCCTTCTCATTTAAGAAGCAAACCAAGGACATTCAACAATCAAACCCAAGAACATCTACATTGTACACCTTATATTGCACTTTTATGTAAAATATATAACATTTAAAAATGTAAAACAGGCAGCGCTCCAATCTGCCAACCACACACAATATAATCGGTGCAATACCATGTCATTTTATTGGGGATAAGTTATGAAGGGGCAGTTAGAGCCGCTAGAAATCCATTTGTACTAAGAGAAGCAATTAGGGCATTCAATCAAGGAGGATGGCATACTGTGTTGACAGGAGGATTCACCATGAGCGAGAAAGGCCAGAAGGAGACTCACCATAAGGAGGGCAAGCCCAGAAATTCTCCTTTGGAACTAAGGGAGCCAGGAGGCAGCTGTGGGCTCAGCTGGTGGCAACACTGACCACGTGGTTCTTTCTGGTGTGTTTGCATATCAACAAGGAATAGCGAAAAGAGGGTCATGACATCCTCTCAGGGAAAGATGAGGTGGAGATGAGCTTCTCAGTGCCAGAAGCATCCTGAGTCTTCAGAAAACAAAGGGAGTATGTGTCAGGGTTTGGGAATGTCAGAGAGATATATCTCATCAGTTACACACCCCAGTTTCTCCAGGTCTTAACCACCAGTCCTTCACAGGCCCAAAACCTCCCCACCTCCATCCCTGTCACTTTACCGACTCCTAAAGGACTTCCTATATCTAAGGACTGAGGTTCCTATGGAGAGAGGTGGGTTAAAATCTATCAGTGCTCAGCAGCCTGATACCCAACACAACCCACCACCCTAGGGCAGATGGTTTCAGGGACACTAGACTCCATAGACTTTCACCACCTGGCCCCATGTGACAGATGCCCTTGCCCACCCTCCTTAGCCAAACAATATCTGTAGCTGCTCAGCTGATTCTTAGAAAGTTTGCCTGGGGTAACACTTGGCCATCTGACCTCCTGTCCAGGAAACCTCTCCCATCTTTCTAACTGTGGCCTGTCAGGCCAGCAGTACATGTGTGAAGGTTCTGCCCTGCATGGCTATCTGTCTACCAGCCACATCCATCTAGGTCCCCCGATGCCAGGACCATACAAATGCGAAAGAATAACTAAATGTCCACCTGCCTAAGGGACAGACATCCCCAACCCGTCTGCATGAAGTGGGGCCCCAAGTCACCAACATGTTATTCTTTGGCCCTAAAGAAAGGGATGACCTAAGAGCAATGTAATGATTCAGAATAACCAGAGTCTATGCAAGGCCTGCAGCCCCAGATGCCTCACTCCTAATTCACATAGAGCCTCCCATACATATGCCCACTGATACTTGAACATTCTTGCTTCATACACACAAGTGGGGGCTGGTGAATGCTGATTACTCTCAGAGAGATGCCAGAAAGACTTCATTTGTGGTGATTTAATGTTATAAGTATTCCCAGCATGAATAATTTCAAGCTACCCACCTGATGTCACTAAACATAGATCCCAGAAGAGACAAGCACCATTGACCACCCAAAACTACTATGAGCTGGTTCCAGTGCACCTCATTGCCTTTCAAACGATTATGTACACACAAGCCACTTACACCCTCTACTTCCACTCCAGATACATAAACACAAATTAACTTACATATATGAACACACACATACATTTCTACCTTCACTGAATATACAGAAAGAACTCCTCTTATTAACTAAATTGTTAGACAAAACCCCAATCATCCTGAATATTCACATTCTATAACTACAACGATGTAAACACACACAACATGGATCTGAATACAAACATATGCAACCAACAAACCACTCAGTTACAGGCACTGCACACACAGGCCCTCTAAAACCACCGTGTGCACAGTTGTCTCATGTGTCACCCAAATAAAGACCCATTTGCAATTCCTCAAGGAATAGCGAAAAAGAGGGTTCAAAAATACACATACTCCACCATTCTTGGACACATACACACCCCCTACACAGTCCCCTTGTTTCCAAACACACAAAGTATACTCTCATATCCCCAGGAACTCAAACAACCTATACTTAGAAAATAGATGTACAGTAAGTTCATCTCACATACACTGAGAAGACACATGCAAGCAACATCATAAAATTCTGCAAGTATTACGTTCTCGAGAAGTTACAAAGAGGATCCTAGCCTCCTGATACACTTGTACATCCCAGTTATATACACCCACAAATCACTCATGAATATTCACCCCACATGCTCAGATATACACAAAACACAAACACCGACAATCCCTTCACTCCCACTAATTTGCTGCACAATTTTCACATACCTAAGGAAACACACACACATGCAAATTTTCCCAACCCCTCAACATATAAACTCCTCAAACACTGTATATCATGTTACCTGCCAGAATACAACCTCTTCACCTCGTTCTTCAATATATAACAAAAACACACTATACACATTAATTCTCTACCCTCATCCTGAGTATACAGACATACCACTTCTTTTTTCTAATCTTTATTGTTCAGTTTATTAATCACATTGTTCCCTTTTTTTTTACCCTATAGTTCCCCTCCATCTGGTACCAATCCCACCTTCTGCCCTCACCCCGCTCCACTGTCCTCTCCAATAGTTGCATGATTTTTTTCCAGACTCTTGCTGCCCTTCCCACACCCCCTTTCTCCCCAAGAGTTGTCAGTCCATTCCCTCTCTATGTCCGTGATTCTGTTACATTCACCAGTTTATCCTGTTCATCAGCTTATTAATTCACTTGATTTTTAGATTCATTTGTTGATAGATGTGTATTTGTTGTTCCTAATTTACACTTTTATCTTTTTCTTCTTCCTCTTTTTAAAGAATATCTTTCAGCATTTCATATAATATTGGTTTGGTGGTGATGAACTCCTTTAGCTTTTTCTTATCTGCGAAGCACTTTATCTGACCTTCAATTCTGCATGATAGCTTTGCTGGATAGAGTAATCTTGGTTGTAGATTCTTGCTGTTCAACACCTTGAATATTTCTTGCCACCCCCGTCTGGCCTGCATCGTTTCTTTGAGAAATCCGCTGACAATCATATGGGTACTCCCTTATAGGTATCCATCTGTTTTTCTCTTTTTTTTTTTTTTTTTTTTGAATTATTTTTTATTGATTTTTTGCAGTATAATAGTAGTACATGTTTTCCTTTCCCCCTCCCCCTTATCCTCCCCCCAGCCTCCCCCACCCCCCAGCTTCCCCCCTCCCCGCCCCAGTGTCTTTCATTCATTGGTTATGTTCATATGCATGCATACAAGTCCTTCCGTTGATCTCCCCCCGCATCTGCCTCCCATCCACCCAAGCCTCCCCCTGTAGCTTGACAGCCTGTTCAAGGCCATCCTGCCTCTATATCAATCACTCTCCCCTGTTTCTTTTCTTCAAAAATATCTTGCCTCTGCATACTAGAAATAAATGTATAAGAACAAAAAGTGTTTCAGTCTCGGTTTCAATGTCCAACTTTTCTGAGTCCCAGTTTCAGTGTCAAATAATTCATTATGTGTATAAGTCAGCAATGGTATCCAGATGGTGGACATATCGTGTCAATGCATGATCCATCCTCTCTGGTTTGGTCCTGGGCTGCCTGCAGACATGCACAGCTGCTGACTGCTAGTATGGCAAGGTGTCGTCAGTGTCCCCCATCTCTGGACCGTCCTCATGGCTGGAACAGATCCATCAGTTCCTCAACGTCGCAGGAACCCACATGGTCTTGGAGTTGTTCTCTGAAAACACACAAACACATTCTCGACCAAAAGTTAACAAAGGGATCCTCTATGCAAAATAGACTTGGGATTCTTTTTAATTTTTGCCTAAATGATTTTCCTTTGGCTTATTTTGACACCATGTGTGTTTTTTCATGGGTGTCCTGCTATTGTTTTTACAAATGGAATTTACTTTACTGGAGTAAGAATTTTCTAGATGTATTTTACTTACTCAATATTTTTTTTTTTGTCCCTTTCATGATATTACCCCGCTGTCCCCTCCCCTTTTTTGATTAATGGGGACTTTTGGAAATTTTCTATTGCAGTCTTGATAATTTTAAATTTTAATTTTTGTACACAAAGTGACTGCTTTAGGTTCTTTGGATGTTAGGCAATTTTACAGAGAGATGAACTACTGATAGATTTTTCAGTTAATGTTTTAGGAAAAGCTTTTTGTCCAGTACACTATAATTTTCTTGAGTATTCTCGTATTTCACTTGGCCAATTTAAATTAATCTGAAAACTTGATTGCTATTTTCCTGTCAATTTTAATACTCAAGCAGAAATCTTAGTTTACCCTGTGAATACTAGTGGAAAGGAATATTTGCAATTTTGAGTAGGTCCCGAGCATTCCTGGTAATAGACTGAATTTAGATATAGAGCAGCTATTGCTGGCCGAGTCTCTGTCTGCCACCTGGGTCCCCGTATGAGTTGTGTGTGGGAGGCGAGGCAGCCGTGGGGGTAGGAGACCTCCCTTAGGAGGGTTGAGAATTCAAACCCCTGCAAGGTTTGTGGATGAGGGTCTGTGCCCCACCTCTGTTGACCTTTTAGTTCTCTCCTGTTGGCCCCTCTGCGACTGTGCCTGTCTTAGGTTGTTCCTTCCCTGAGGAATCTTACCCGTCTCTGGCTAACCAGCCATCCTCCGGGGCCAAACAGGGTGATGTGAGGTTCAGTTCTGTCTCCTTTGTAGTCTATGCCCCCCTGTGGCCTCCACGTCCAGTACCTGCCTTGGGGTCCCCTAGCCTGCTGGCGGGGTCCCGGTACTGATCACATATCTCGGGGGACCCAGGTTTCTTCTCCAGAGAGGGCCCAGCTCACACCATTGGTGGAGATACAGATCCATGGTGCCAGCTGCCCAAAGGCTTCAGCCACACCTCGAACTGAAAACTCTGGCATCAGCTGTGTGTATTTGGATAGTAACAAGAAGGTCCCTCTTGGCAGAAAGGGCAAGAAGGGCCAATATAGAATGCTCGGATGCCTTCCCAGTGCCTTAATTCCTTCTGAAAGGGATTAATTTCTTTCCTATTCTTTTTTAAGTTGCTGCCCAACATTCAAAGAATTAGTTTGTAAGTTTATTTGGGATAATTGTATAATATGCTGTTGTCAAATATCAAATATTATAATGACATTGTAGAATAATATCATGTAAGGGTATTATGGTGTCATGGGAGGTTAAGCAGGGCCTAGCCTAAGGACTGGTCTCCATAGGATATGACAAGCTCTAGGCCATGTCAATTCAATGTAAGACTAGCTGCCATTTTTTTATAATTTTATATAAACTTTGTCAGGGATGTAAAAACACAAATCACTTACCTCAGTTCAAGAGTTCAAGTATATTGACTTTTCCACTTACTCTCACCACCTGCCACTTACCCTGAGGTTTGACATTCTGATGGACTTTTCTCAGTCTCTGGATCTATTCTTGTTCATCAGTCTATGTCATTGATTGTATTCCTCAAATGAGTGAGATCATGTGATATTTGTCTTTCTCTGCCTGGCTAATTTCACTTAGCATAATGCTCTCCAAATCCATCCATGTTGTTACAAATGGTAGGAGCTCCTTCTTTTTTTCCGCGGCGTAGTATTCCATTGTGTAAATGTACCATAGTTTTTTGATCCACTCATCTGCTGATGGGCACTTCGGCTGTTTCCAAATCTTAGCTATGGTAAATTGTGCTGCTATGAACATTGGGGTACATATATCCTTTCTAATTCGCCTTTCTAATTCCTTGGGGTATATTCCTAGAAGTGGGATCACTGGGTCGAATGGGAGCTCCATTTTTAGTTTTTTGAGGAATCTCCATACTGTTCTCCACAGTGGCTGTACTAGTCTACAATCCCACCAGCAGTGCACAAGAGTTCCTTTTTCTCCGCATCCTCGCCAGCACTTGTCGTTTGTTGATTTGTTGATGTAAGCCATTCTGATAGGTGTGAGATGGTACCGCATAGTCGTTTTGATTTGCATCTCTCGGATAATTAGTGACTTTGAGCAAGTTTTCATGTGTCTCTGGGCCTTCCTTTTGTCTTCTTTCGTGAAGATTCTATTTAGGTCTGTTGCCCATTTTTTTATTGGATCATTTGTCCTCCTTTTATTGAGTTGGGTGAGTTGCCTGTAGATGCTTGAGATTAAACCTTTATCACTAATAACATTTGCAAATATGTTCTCCCATACAGTGGGTTTTCTTGTTGTTTTGTTGATGGTTTCTTTAGCTGTGCAAAAGCTTTTGATTTTGACGTAGTCCCATTTGTTTATTTTCTCTTTAGCTTCCATTGCCCTCGGAGCGGTATCATCAAAGAAGTTCTTTTGGCATATGTCTGAGATTTTTCTTCCTGTAGATTCCTCTAATATTTTTATGGTTTCCTGTCTTACGTTTAAGTCCTGTATCCATTTTGAGTTTATTTTTGTGTATGGTGTAAGTTGGTGCTCTAGTTTCATTTTTTTGCATGTATCTGTCCAATTTTCCCAACACCATTTATTGAAGAGACTGTCTTGACTCCATTTTATGTTCCTGCCTCCTTTGTCAAATATTAATTGAGCATAGTGGATTGGGTTGATATCCGGATTCTCTATTCTATTCCATTCATCTATATGTCTGTTCTTGTGCCAGTACCAGGCTGTTTTAAGAACAGTAGCCTTGTAATACAGCTTGAAATCTGGTATGGAAATCCCACCGACTTTGTGCTTCTTTCTCAGGATTGCTGTGGCTATTCGGGGCCTTTTTTTGTTCCAGATGAATTTTTGGAGAGTTCTTTCTAGGTCTTTGAAATATGCCATTGGTATTTTAATGGGGAGTGCATTAAATTTATAGATTGCTTTGGGTAGTATGGACATTTTAATTATGTTGATTCTCCCAATCCATGAACATGGAATGTTCTTCCACCTGTTTACATCTTCCTCTATCTCTTTTTTCAGTGTCCTGTAGTTTTCCACAAATAGATCTTTTACCTCCTTAGTTAAGTTTATTCCTAGGTATCTTAATTTTTTTGGTGTGATGGTAAATGGGATTGCTTTTTTAGTCTCTCTTTCTGTAAGTTCACTATTAGTGTATAGAAATGCCATAGATTTCTTGGCATTAATTTTGTAGCCTGCTACATTGCTGAACTCATTTATTAAATCTACTAACTTTTTTATGGAGTCTTTCGGGTTTTTTATGTACAATATCATGTCATCTGCAAATAAGGATAGCTTAACTTCTTCTTTTCCAATTTGGATGCCTTTTATTTCTTCTTGTTGTCTAATTGCAATGGCTAATACTTCCAGTACTATGTTGAACAGGAGTGGTGAAAGTGGGCAACCCTGTCTTGTTCCTGTTCTTAGGGGAAATGGTTGTAGTTTTTGCCCATTGAGTATGATGTATGCTGTGGGTTTATCGTATATGGCTTTTATTATGTTGAGGTATGATCCTTCTATTCCTACCTTATTGAGAGTTTTTATTAAGAAAGGATGTTGGATTTTGTCAAATGCTTTTTCTGCATCAATTGATATGACTATGTGATTTTTATCTCTCAATTTGTTTATGTGATGTATCACATTTATTGATTTGCGGATATTGTACCATCCTTGCATTCCTGGGATAAATCCTACTTGGTCGTGGTGTATGATCTTTCTGATGTACTGCTGGATCCGATTTGCTAGAATTTTATTGAGGATTTTGGCATCTATATTCATGAGGGATATTGGCCTGTAATTCTCTTTCATTGTGTCGTCTTTATCTGGTTTTGGTATTAGGGTGATGCTAGCTTCATAGAAGGAGTTTGGAAGTTTTCCATCCTCTTGAATTTTCTGGAATAGTCTGAGGAGTATAGGTTTTAGTTCTTCCTTGAATGTTCGGTAAAACTCCCCTGTGAAGCCGTCTGGCCCTGGGCTTTTGTTTGCTGGAAGCTTTATGATGACTGCTTCAATTTCTTCCACAGTTATTGGTCTATTGAGTTGTTTAGATTCTTCTTGATTGAGTTTTGGGAGGTTATATTTTTCTAGAAACATATCCATTTCCTCCAGGTTGTCCAGTTTGTTGGAGTAGAGTTGTTCATAGTATTTTTTAACAATCCTTTGTATTTCAATGGGGTCTGTTGTTATTTCCCCTCTTTCATTTCTGATTTTATTTATTAGGGTCCTCTCTCTTTGCTTCTTGGTGAGTCTGGCTAGAGGTTCATCAATCTTGTTTATCCTTTCAAAGAACCAGCTCTTGGTTTCGTTGATTTTCTGTATTGTTTCTTTGGTCTCTATGTCATTTATTTCTGCTCTGATCTTTACTATTTCCTTCCTTCTGCTTACACTGGGCTTTTCTTGTTGCTTTCTTTCTAACTCTTTGAGTTGTTGGGTTAGATAATTTATTGCCGCTGTTCCTAGTTTTTTGCAGTAGGATTGTAGAGCTATGAACTTCCCTCTCAGAACTGCTTTCACTGTGTCCCATAGATTTTGGATTGTTGTGCTATCATTGTCATTTGTTTCCATGATGTTTTCTATCTCTTCCTTAATCTCTCTAGTAACCCAGTCATAGTTTAATAGCATGCTGTTTAGTCTCCATGTGTTCGATTTCTTTGGATTGTTTCTATTGTAGTTGATTTCCAGCTTTATGCCACTGTGATCTGAGAATATACTTGATATGATTTCTATCTTCTTGAATTTGGAGAGACTTTGCCTATGACCTAATACATGGTCTATCTTTGAGAATGACCCATGGGCACTTGAAAAGAATGTATATTCTGTGGCTTTGGGGTGAAATGATCTGAAGATGTCAATTAATTCCATCTGGTCCAATGAGTCATTGAGAATTGATGTTTCTTTACTGATTTTTTGTTTAGAGGATCTGTCCAATGGTGATAATGGGGTATTAAAGTCTCCTACTATGATTGTATTGCTGTCTATCTCTCCCTTGATGTCCTCTAGGAGTTTTTGTATATATTTGGGTGCTCCTGTATTGGGTGCGTATATGTTTACAAGAGTTATTTCTTCTTGTTGAATTGCTCCCTTTAGTATTATGAAGTGGCCTTCTTTATCTCTTGTTATGTCCTTCACTTTGAGATCTAATTTGTCAGATATAAGTATGGCTACCCCAGCTTTTTTTTCATTTCCATTCGCCTGAATAACTTTTTTCCAACCTTTCATCCTCAGTCTGTGTGCGTCTTTTTTTCGGAGGTGGGTTTCTTGTAGACAGCAGATACATGGGTTGTGTTTTCTTATCCAGTCTATTACCCTATGTCTTTTGATTGGAGCATTTAACCCGTTTACATTTAAAGTTATTATTGATAGGTGCTTATATGTTGCCATTTTTGTTCTTTGCCCCTGTGATCCTTCTTCGCTTCCTATTTCTTTTTACAGCAGATCCTTTAGCATTTCTTGCATTGCTGGTTTGGTGGTGACGAATTCCCTTAGTCCTTTTTTATCTGTGAAGCTCCTGATTTGACCTTCAATTTTTATTGAGAGCCTTGCTGGGTACAGTATTCTAGGATTCAGACCCTTCCTTTGCATGACTTTGTAGATTTCATTCCACTGCCTTCTGGCCTGATAGGTTTCTGTTGAGAGATCACTTGTTAGTCTGATGGGTGTTCCTTTGTAGGTGACTTTTTGTCTCTCTCTGGCAGCTTTTAAGATTCTTACTTTGTCATTGGTGTTTGCCAATTTAATTATAATGTGCCTTGGCGTAGGTCTTTTGGGGTTTATTTTGCTTGGGACTCTGTGAGCTTCTTGGATTTGTGTGGGTTTTTCCTTTCCTATACCAGGAAAGTTTTCTGTCATTATTTCTTCCAACAGGTTTTCTATTCCTTGCTCAGTTTCCTGTCCTTCTGGAAGCCCAATTATACGGATGTTGTTTTGTTTCATGTTGTCCCAAAGTTCTCTTAGGCTCTCCTCCTGCTTTTTAATTTTTTTTTCTAGTATCTGTTCTACTTGGTTATTTTTTCCTACCTGGTCTTCTAGCTCACTGATGCGATCCTCTGCTTCTTCTAGTCTACTCTTAATACTTTCTATTGAGTTCTTTACTTCAGCAATGTCACTTTTCATTTCTTCATGGCTCTTCATCATTTCTTCCTGGGTCTTCCTCATTTCCTCTTGGGTCTTACTCATATTATCAAATTTGTCTTCCATTCTTTTCAGCCACCTTATGACCATTTCTCTGAATTCTTTCTCTGACAGGTTGTTAACTTCCATTTCGTTTACCTCCTTTTCTGGCGAGCCTTGCTTTTCTTTCATATGTGGGCTATTTCTTTGTCTTCCCATGGTCTCTCTTCTCTGTGTATGTGGTTATGTAGTTCTCACTCTCCTGTGTTGATTTAAAGGCACAAAATACAACACAACCAGGTGCAACGCACCAGGCACTGAACCGGAATGTAGTCAAAGTAATTGTAATTCCAAATAAAGGTGACCGCCAGAGAAAGGCAAATTTGGTGATAGGTGGGAAAAAAGAAAGAGAACCTCCCCCAGACCCACACAGACACTCACACCCCCACACTCACACAAAAAAGAAAGAGACCCCCCCAAACACATATACTCACAAAAAAGAAAGACAGGAATGCCAAAATGATAATGGGAAAAGGGGGAGAAGAAAAAAAAGAAATAAAAGGAGTAAATTATAAATGTGGGGTGAAAACTCCTATAGGATAGCCCCTAATCCGAACCTAAACCTGCAATAAGTACTTGGAGATTGATACAAATTACATACAACTACTAATATCAAGAGAGGTGAGGGAACACAGAAGCAAAAATCTATCTCAAAAACAATGCAGATGAGGACAACAAAACAAGAAACAACACCAAAAATAAAAATCACCCCCCCTACAAGACAAACCAAAATAACAGAATAAGCAAATCAATCTCATAAACCTGCTTAAAAAATCAATATAATCAACAGTCAAGTAAACAACAACAACAGGACAGGGCTAAAAACACTTTAAGATAGTGAAGTCAGAGAAGCTAGAGGTATATATGCACTTGGATTAGGTGGTTAGAGATTAGATATATCAGTGGGGTGAAATTTTAACAGGGGGTAAGGGGAAAGAATTAGGTAAATCTAAAGCGGGAAAAGTGTAAGGGAAACAAGGCACTAAATAGGGAAAGGTTAAACAGAGAGTGGTGGTATAAAGGTGAAGTTGAGGTAGAGTAAAAGATACTAAAGTGTAGATGAAAATAGACTGTATTCCCAAGGTCGAAGAAAAGATATAATCAATTCCCTGTCACATAAGAGTCAATTTGTGATTTGGCCCCTGGGTGGCAGTGTTTCTAGATTGACTTCTGGGTCTATTGGTCCTCTTTATCCTGAACTAAACAATACTGCCTCTCTAATGGTGACTGCTGTTTTAGCAGCCAGAACCCTCCCAAAATCTTCCGGGCTTCCCCCCTCTGTCAGGTCCAAACTGATTGCGCTCCAGGGATCAACTCTGCCACCAGCTCCAAGGGCCCTCTCCCACGTTCACCAGCTTCAACAGCCACAGATTCTATTTCAGGTGCAGATCTCCAGGTTTTGAGTTCCAAGGTGCAGATCTCCCAGACTGCCAGCCCCCTCAGTTTCGAGCCCAAAGTACCCCCAGGGAAATCTGACCTTTCCTTGCTGGAGTTTAGAGCTCCCTGGGCTCTGTGCGCCACCTGGTTGCCGGTGCTCCTGGTCGCCGGTGTTTCGGGAGCCCCAGAGGTCCCGCCGGTACCGCGAACGGCAGCTGTATGTTTTCCGGCTCCTCTCGTTCAAGATGTCGTGGTCCGCCTCCGCGCGCCTCCTCGCGCAGTTGGCTGAGGGAGAGAACCCAGCAGTACTGGGGCCTCTCAGGCTGGGGAGGCCAGCGCAGCAGTCCTCTATCTTCTCCTGGAGCACAGCTGTCCCCCTAGTCGCCGACAAATGCTCCCTGCGCGACTCTCAGCTGCTCCCTCCCTCTACCCTGTGAGCAGATTCAGATTGAATCCCTCCGTTCCGCCGCCATTTTTTTTCCATCTGTTTTTCTCTTGCTGCTTTTAATATTCTCTTTTTGTCTTTTGCTCTTGGCATTTTAATTATGATGTGCCTTGGTGTGGTCCTCTTAGGGTTCCTATATATTGGGGTTCGGTGCACTTCTTGGACTCCTAAGTCAATTTCTTTCACCAGGTGTGGGAAGTTTTCAGTCACTATTTCTTCAAATAGGTTTTCATTGTCTTGGCCTCTCGCTTTTTCTAGCACCCCTATAATTCGGATGTTGGTATGCTTGAGGTTGTCCCACAGGCCCCTTACACTATCTTCAATTTTTTGGATTCTTTTGGTTTTTTGCTTTTTCAGCTTTGTGGATTTTACCTCTTTGTATTTCAAATCTTTAACTTGGCTCTTGGGGTACTTTAGAATACTTTTAGGTCTTTGTACAATATTTTTTATTTCAGTCAGTGTATGCTTAATTTCTGGTTGGTCCTTTTTCATATCCTCGAGAGTCTCTTTCATATCCTTGAGGGTCTCCTTCATTTCCTTGTAGGACTCATTCATTTCCACACTGGTCTTGATCATTTCCTTGCAGGTCTCATTCATATCCTTGAGGGTCTCGTTCATTTCCTTTTAGGACTCATTCATTTCCTTTGCAGTCTTGCTTATTTCCTTATAGGCCTCGACCTTTTGTTGGAGTCTCTTGAAAAGCCCTATAACCGTGGTTTTGAATTCCATGTCCATTCGTTTTTTTTCCCTCCATTTCTTTCACATCTGATTTCTTTCCATGTCTCTGCATGGTGGCTGCTTCCCTGAGTTGGTCAATTAGCTTTGTGTGGTAGACTTCCTACTAGGGACAGTGGCTCAGCCTCCCCAGTTACCTGAGGTGGATATGGGTGGCACAGTCTTGCTGCAGTTAAGCTCAGGTTAATCAATTGTTAGCACTTGGAGGGGTTGACCTCCAGACCAATTGTCTGTGAAGCTCAGCTGTGCTCAGGTTGGATGGGCGGAGTCTCCGGGCCAAGCAGACAGCGTTAGCTCCGCCCTATGCATTCTCAGGATCCCTGCGCCAGGGGCAATGGCCACCAGCACCTCTGAGAGAGAGGCGCTGCCAAGCTCCACCAGCTGCCGGGGAATTCAGACTCTCCCCAAATGACTCTGCACACCGAATGTCTCACCCAGGGTCGTAAAACAAAGCAGACTGACGGTTTTCTGAATGAGAGACAAGTCGCAGAGCACTCTCTCTGTGATCACGCAGCTGAGCTGTGTGCCCAAGCTGCCTTCTCCACAAGCCGGGAGAGCCCTGCAGCACCCGAGCTTCAGTGTGCCCTCACACTGTTCACTTTTCACCCCGTATGATAGTGGGATCCCTGGACTTTACCCAAAGCTGGAGAATCAGTCCAGTGGGACGTCTTTTTCTCCCCGTTCGAGAAAACTGGCCGATTTTCAGCCACCCGCCCTCTCCGCTGGCGCACGCTCCAAACCACTTTCCGTGCGAATCTTTCAATGCTGTCCGCCACTGCTCCTCCTAGTCACAGTGTCTTCTTTTCACTTTTATTTGTGGAATTTTCAGTCGGCGAGCTTTCTGGAGATTCTGGAAGGTGTTTGTTCTTTCGTAAACTTGTAGTATTAAAATTGCTGAATATGACGGCAAAATAGGTGTTTTACCTATGCCGCCATCTTGGTTCTGTCTCCTGGCAAACTCTCCAGACATACCACTTCTTACTCCCTACTTACCAAACACAGGTATGAACACTCTAGTATTCTCCAAAGAAATATGCTTTACGCCTGCCTGTACAACCACATATAGCCTATGAATAAACTATTATTTCATGGTCCTGGTGACAGATATACACACAAACCATTATACATGTGCAAGACATACAGAAATATCTGCAGCAAATCATATAATAAAAAACTTCCAAATACCAAACTAGCCTTAGCTAATGAGTCAGCTCTCAAATTCATAAATAATAACACACCACTGAAACATAGACAATCCTCCCATCCCCTGTATAAGCACAGAAACCCCTCTCTCCATCAAATACATACACGCTCAGTACCCAAAATATGTAAGCCTTAGGGCCCCCTACTGAAAAATACAAACACGTAGCTCCAGTAAATATTCCTCCCAACAGCCATGGCCCTGGAATACCCACACAAGTTCAATAAACACACACAACTCGCCACAAGCCCAAACATACCTACAATTACCCAGTACGTGGCAAATACACAAGCATGTGTCCCTATGCCCTATATCCCTAATAAGCATGTAATGCCACACTACCTGCCTATACATAACCCCACACTCCCAAATTCTCTCACAGCATTAACTCCTCCATCCTGCACACACACCACCACATCATATCATACTAACACTACTGGACACCACCATATACAACACCCACCAGTCCTGAAAATGGTCACAATCCAGCCCTCTGAACACTGAAACAGGCATAGATCACAAAAAGAAATACACATAACATTACAACATGCCCCAAATATAAAACACAGGTCATACACCCAAGCTAATGAACACCTGCACTTGTCCTAACATTGCCCTGTGCATATGCAGATAATCTTTCCAAATCGGCCAGTAGAAAAAAACCCGAAATTCAAAGGGGGAAAAACGAAACGGGTAACATTTCCCCAACCACAAAATTCCAAACACATAACCACCAACTCCTTGAGTATTCATGCACTATATCTCAACACCATGCAAATTCATCACTCAACCCTACACATTCACAGAAACACCGGCATGACCTCCCTGTGATCACAGATATCCATAGAAAAAGTGAGAACACATTTGAATACAGACTTCAGATTCCCGCCACTCAGTGAAGACACACAGACCCAAGGCCTGCTCGCCACCCCAGCTTCACACACCCCAAGCCTGCTCGCCACCCCAGCTTCACACACCCCAGGCTTGCCGGCCACCCCAGCTTCACACACCACAGGCCTGCTTGCCACCCCAGCTTCACACACCCCAGGATGCACTCCACCCCAGCTTCACACAACCCAGGCCTGCCCACCAACCCAGCTTCACAAACCCCAGGCCTGCTCTCCATCTCAGCTTCACACACCCCAGTCCTGCCCGCCATCCCGGCTTCACACACCCCAGGACTACCCTACACCCCAGGCTTCACAGACCCCAGGCCTGTTCTCCATCCCAGCTTCACACACCCCAGGCCTGCTCTCCATCCCAGCTTCACACACCCCAGGCCTGTTCTCCATCCCAGCTTCACACACCCCAGGCCTGCTCTCCATCCCAGCTTCACACACCCCAGGCCTGTTCTCCATCCCAGCTTTACGCACCCCAGGCCTGCCTTCCATCCCAGCTTCACACACCCCAGGCCTGCCCAACAACCCAGCTTCACACACCCCAGGCCTGCCCACCAACCCAGCTTCACACTCCCCAGGCCTGTTCTCCATCTCAGCTTCACACACCCCAGGTCTGCCCTCCACACCAGGCTTCACACACCCCAGGCCTGCCCGCCACCCCAGCTTCACACACCCCAGGCTGCTGGACACCCCAGCTTCACACACCCCAGGCCTGCCCTCCATCCCAGCTTCACACACCCCAGGCCTGCCCTCCATCCAGCCTCACAAACCCCAGGCCTGCCCTCCATCCCGGCTACACACCCCAGGCCTGCCCGCCACCCCAGGCTTTGGGGCAGAGGCATCACTGTGGGTCAGAAGGCTGCTCCTATCACGGGTAAAGGGAACGGCCGGCTGAGAGGCTCCAAGGGGAAGGCAGGCCTCCTGAACCAGGGGGAGGTGGGAAGGCTTCGCCCTGTCTGCTCATTTTCAATGAGGCGAGCAGCTTCCTGCTGCACCTGACACTCAGGTTCAGAAGAACTGCCCATACCCTGTGTTTTCAGAGCGGGGACCCTGACCGGCTCCCATGCATGAGGCCCACCCTCAACCATCCATGCAGCTGGATCCCAGTGACGCCCACTCCAGAGTCAACTATGTGCTGGCCCGGCCAAACAGAGCACAGACGGGGGCCACAGCACAGATCGGGCAACAGCACAGACCGCGCCCACAGCACAGACCAGGCCCACAGCACAGACCGGGCCCAAAGCACAGACAGGCCCTAGAGCACAGACTATGCCCACAGCACAGACCAGGCAGAACACAGCACAGACCAGGCCCACAGCACAGACCGGGCCCACAGCACAGACCGGGTCCACAGCACAGACTGGGCCCACAGCACAGACCGGGCCCACAGCACAGACCAGGCCCACAGCACAGACGAGGCAGAACACAGCACAGAACAGGCAGAACACAGCACAGACCAGGCCCACAGCACAGACTATGCCCAAAGCACAGACCGGGCCCACAGCACAGACTGGGCCTACAGCACAGACTATGCCCACAGCACAGACCAGGCCCACAGCACAGACCTGGCCCACAGCACAGACTGGGACCACAGCAGAGACCGGGCCCACGGCACAGAGTGGGCCTAGAGCACAGACTATGCCCACAGCACAGACCGGAGCCGAACACAGCACAGACCGGGCAGAACACAGCACAGACCAGGCCCACAGCACAGACCCTAGCCGAACACAGCACAGACCGGGCAGAACACAGCACAGACCAGGCCCACAGCACAGACTATGCCCACAGCCCAGACCGGGAACCCAGCACAGACCGGGCCCACAGCACAGACTGGGCCTACAGCACAGACTATGCCCACAGCACAGACCGGGCCCACAGCACAGAGTGGGCCTAGAGCACAGACTATGCCCACAGCACAGACTATGCCCACAGCACAGACCGGGACCACAGCACAGACCAGGCCCACAGCACAGACCGGGCCCAGAGCACAGACTGGGCCTGCAGCATAGACCGGGCAGAACACAGCACAGTCCGGGCAGAACACAGCACAGACCAGGCCTACAGCACAGACTATGCCCACAGCACAGACCGGGCCCACAGCACAGAGTGGGCCTAGAGCACAGACTATGCCCACAGCACAGACTATGCCCACAACACAGACCGGGTCCACAGCACAGACCGGGCCCACAGCACAGACTAGGACCACAGCACAGACCGGGCCCACAGCACAGACTATGCCCACAGCACAGACCCAGACCACAGCACAGACCAGGCAGAACACAGAACAGACCAGGCCCACAGCACAGACCAGGCCCACAGCACAGACCGGGACTACAGCACAGACCTGGCCCACAGCACAGGCGGGCCCTCAGCAGAGACCGGGCCCAGAGCACAGACTATGCCCACAGGACAGACCGGAGCCGAACACAGCACAGACCAGGCAGAACACAGCACAGGCCAGGCCCACAGCACAGACTATGCCCACAGCACAGACCGGGCCCACAGCACAGACCGGGCAGAACACAGCACAGACCAGGCCCACAGCACAGACTGGGCCCACAACACAGACCGGGTCCACAGCACAGACCGGGCCCACAGCACAGACTGGGCCCACAGCACAGACCCTAGCCGAACACAGCACAGACCGGGCAGAACACAGCACAGACCAGGCCGACAACACAGACCGGGCAGAACACAGCACAGACCGGGCAGAACACAGCACAGACCAGGCCCACAGCACAGACCGGGCCCACAGCACAGACTGGGCCCACAGCACAGACCCTAGCCGAACACAGCACAGACCGGGCAGAACACAGCACAGACCAGGCCGACAACACAGACCGGGCAGAACACAGCACAGACCGGGCAGAACACAGCACAAACCAGGCCCACAGTACAGATCGGGCAGAACACAGCACAGACCGGGCAGAACACAGCACAGACCAGGCCCACAGCACAGACTATGCCTACAGCAGAGACCGGGACCACAGCACAGACCGGGCCCACAGCACAGACCGGGCAGAACACAGCACAGACCAGGCCCACAGCACAGATTATGCCCACAGCCCAGACCGGGTCCACAGCACAGACCGGGCCCACAGCACAGACTGGGAACACAGCACAGACTATGCCCACAGCATAGAACGGAGCCGAACACAGCACAGACCGGGCAGAACACAGCACAGACCAGGCCCACAGCACAGACCAGGCCCACAGCACAGACCGGACCTACAGCATTGACCGGGCAGAACACAGCACAGACCAGGCCCACAGCACAGACCGGGCCTACAGCACAGACCTGGCCCACAGCACAGGCGGGCCCTCAGCACAGACCGGGCCCAGAGCACAGACTATGCCCACAGGACAGACCGGAGCCGAACACAGCACAGACCGGGCAGAACACAGCACAGACCGGGACCACAGCACAGACCGGGCCCACAGTACAGACCGGGCCCACAGCACAGACCGGGCCTACAGCATAGACCGGGCAGAACACAGCACAGACCAGGCCCACAGTACAGATCGGGCAGAACACAGCACAGACCGGGCCTAGAGCACAGACTATGCCCACAGCACAGACCGGGCCCATAGCACAGACCGAGCCTCCAGCATAGACCGGGCAGAACACAGCACAGACCAGGCCGACAACACAGACCGGGCAGAACACAGCACAGACCTGGCCCACAGTACAGACCGGGCAGAACACAGCACAGACCAGGCCCACAGTACAGATCGGGCAGAACACAGCACAGACCGGGCCTAGAGCACAGACTATGCCCACAGCACAGACCGGGCCCACAGCACAGACTATACCCACAGCATAGGCCGGGCCCATAGCACAGACTGGGCCCACAGCACAGACCGAGCCTCCAGCATAGACCGGGCAGAACACAGCACAGACCTGGCCCACAGCACAGGCGGGCCCTCAGCACAGACCGGGCCCAGAGCACAGACTATGCCCACAGGACAGACCGGAGCCGAACACAGCACAGACCGGGCAGAACACAGCACAGACCAGGCCCACAGCACAGACTGGGCCCACAGCACAGACCGGGACCACAGCACAGACCGGGCCCACAGCACAGACCGGGCCCACAGCACAGACCGGGCCTACAGCATAGACCGGGCAGAACACAGCACAGACCAGGCCCACAGCACAGACTGGGCCCACAACACAGACCAGGTCCACAGCACAGACTGGGCCCACAGCACAGACCCTAGCCGAACACAGCACAGACCGGGCAGAACACAGCACAGACCAGGCCGACAACACAGACCGGGCAGAACACAGCACAGACCAGGCCGACAACACAGACCGGGCAGAACACAGCACAGTCCGGGCAGAACACAGCACAGACCAGGCCCACAGCACAGACTAGGACCACAGCACAGACCGGGCCCACAGCACAGACTATGCCCACAGCACAGACCGGAGCCCAACACAGCACAGACCGGGCAGAACACAGCACAGACCAGGCCCACGGCACAGACTATGCCCACAGCACAGACCAAGCCCACAACACAGACCGGGCCTACAGCATAGACCGGGCAGAACACAGCACAGACCAGGCCCACAGCACAGACTGGGCCCACAGCACAGACCGGGCAGAACACAGCACAGACCAGGCCCACAACACAGACCGGGCAGAACACAGCACAGACCAGGCCCACAGCACAGACTATGCCCACAGCACACACCGGGACCACAGCACAGACCGGGCCTACAGCACAGACTATGCCGACAGCATAGACCTGAGCCGAACACAGCATAGACCGGGCAGAACACAGCACAGACCAGGCCCACATACAGACCAGGCAGAACACAGCACAGACCGGGCAGAACACAGCACAGACCAGGCCCACAGCACAGACTATGCCCACAACACAGACCGGGCCCACAGCACAGACTATGCCCACAGCACAGACCGGAGCCGAACACAGCACAGACCGGGCAGAACACAGCACAGACCAGGCCCACAGCACAGACTATGCCCACAGCACAGACTATGCCCACAGCACAGACCGGAGCCGAACACAGCACAGACCAGGCCCACAGCACAGACTATGCCCACAGCACAGACCGGGCCCATCGCACAGACCGGGCCTAGAGCACAGACTATGCCCACAGCACAGACCGGGTCCACAGCACAGACTGGGCCCACAGCACAGACCGGGCCTAGAGCACAGACTATGCCCACAGGACAGACTATGCCCACAACATAGACCGGGTCCACAGCACAGCCCGGGCCTAGAGCACAGACTATGCCCACAGCACAGACCGGGTCCACAGCACAGACCGGGCCCACAGCACAGACCGGGCCTAGAGCACAGACTATGCCCACAGCACAGACCAGGCCCACAGCACAGACCGGGCAGAACACAGCACAGACCAGGCCCACAGCACAGACCGGGCAGAACACAGCACAGACCAGGCCCACAGCACAGACCAGGCAGAACACAGCACAGACCGGGCAAAACACAGAACAGACCAGGCCCACAGCACAGACCGGGCCCACAGCACAGACCGTGTCCACAGCACAGACCGGGCCCACAGCACAGACCGGGCCCACAGCACAGACCGGGCCTAGAGCACAGACTATACCCACAGCACAGACCGGGCCCACAGCACAGACTATACCCACAGCATAGGCCGGGCACACAGCACAGACTATACCCACAGCATAGGCCGGGCCCACAGCACAGCCCGGGCCTAGAGCACAGACTATGCCCACAGCACAGACCCAGCCCACAGCACAGACCGGGCAGAACACAGCACAGACCGGGCAGAACACAGCACAGACCAGGCCCACAGCACAGACCGGGCCCACAGCACAGACCGGGCCCACAGTTATGGCAGGGCCCTTGGTGAAGAGCGGAGTGGAGTCCACTCTGCTGAGTGGAGTCCCAGTGTGTCCCTTTCCTCCTTGTATTATTTATTTTCTATTGACTGTAGGGAGGGGGCCGGAGCTAGAGACAGATACAGGGAGCAGTGGTTGTAGGGACTGTGTTGAACTGAACTTTCCAGTCAGGGCCTATTCCTCTTGTTGACCTAACGGACTTCGGAGGCCGCCACGCCAGGCCCCGTGCACAGCCTGGGCGGCAGTTGGGGACCCTCCCTGCCCTTAGCACATGTGCACCTAAGGGAGCCAATCACCACAAGGGAGCAGTTGCAGGACAGAGCCCCGCCCCCAGTGGGCGTGTTCGTAAGTCCTGGTGCGAGGCACCCTGGGAAGAAGCCCAGGCTGCCCCTGTAGAAGGGGAAGGAGGTGGAGGGAGGGGGCCCTGGGAAGCCTCCTGCAGGTCCTCCTCCTCAGAACCTCCCAGCGCATGTGCAGCGAGCACTTGCGATTTTAAAGTTGCAAAAGCTCAGTCCATGCACATGGCTGCCCCCTCAGGACAGAGTTTTGGAGAGGCCGGCCTGAAGCACTTTCCTCGGAGGGGCAAGTGCCTTCATGCCCTTGGACTGCATTTCCGTGGTTTCTGAAGAGTAGCTTTTCCTCCTAGAAGTCCAATTGCACAATTCTGGCCAAGAATCTTAGACCTGGGACACACTCTAAGAGACACTCGCCCCTGACCATTCCTCCTATATTTATTTAGAACACACAGGTTTTTCAATAAATGTTGCTTCACAAATGTTTCCTTTGCGAGGTTGTTTTAACACTGATCAAGACGTGAATGGGCCAGTTTACATTGACAGAGAAGTTGGCAATAAAACATATGTACAGTAGCAGAAACAACTCACTTGAATTTGTCATATTTTCCAAAGAAATTGAAATCATCTGATGCTCTTTCTGGTCATTTGCAAGAGGGGAAAGAGGCATCAGAAAGATGCATTACTGGATTTTCCATTTTGCACAATTAGACTGTGAACTACACAAAGGCATTTCTTCTTTGAAATATTATAAAAGGTAAAAGATTAGACAATGAATAACCTAATACTCTGAGAAACAAAAAGCGCTGATTTCTGGTCTTGCCCTGTAGGCTGCAGGAGCAAAGGGGGGGGGGGGGGGGGGTTGTAAGGCTGGGCCAGCAGCATCTGCAGGGCTCCCAGCACTGGGCGGAACTTGGGGCCTCAGGATGCTTCCTGAGGAATGATGTGCACACAGCAACCAAGCCTGCTGCCTCAGCAGGGTGAATCCTAACTCCAAACACTGGGATCCGTGAGCCATACGTTCCCATTATTTCTTCTGGCCGCATGTTCTGAATTTTGTCCAGAAACTGTAGCCTGCATTGAAGTAAGCCAAGAGCCAGATACAGGTTGAGGGACCCAGAACTAGGGTGATGCATCAAGAACTGAAATACAGGTCACATCAGGTAAATCTTGTGTTGTGCATCTAAAAACACTAATTTATAAAGTGCCTAAAGAGGCACACACCAATCATTTTGTGACTTTAAATTTGAAAGGAACTGCTGGTTCTGCCTACCTATCAGAGCCCTCCATAGAATGCCCCCCACCCAACCCCAGCCCACTGGTCCTCTGCCCCTCCCCCGCTGCAGAATGTCTGGAGTCCTACATTCTACTGTTTAAACCCAAACCTCCCTCCACTGGATGTTGAGCAGCTGTTGGAGCAGGTCGCTCTCTGGATCCTCGACTTGACTTTTCTCATCGTGGAGGCTACTAGGCAGTGGTGGTCAGTGAATGAGCCTGCGGGGATGGCTTCAGTAGGAGGTAGGACTATAGATGGGAGGGGGGATGTTTTACACTGAGCTGTCCCTCAAAACTTGGGATTGAAATGTGACACTGGGGAACATGGTTTGACTGAAGTAGGGAGGGAGAGAGCACTGGACTCCAAGGACCTGTCCCCCAGGGAGGCAGGAGCCAGTGGGAAGCTGTGAGGGCACTGGTCAGGAAGGCTCCTCAGAGGGGCTCAGGGTGGCTCAGGGACATGCCTGGGTGTGGAGAAAGGATGGCAGCAGGCACCTGGGTTCTTCCCAGAGGGGAGAGAAGTCACTTCCACGTGTGAGTTTGGGGGAGACGTGGGTGATGTTGTGGGGGTGGTCACGGGAAAGTCCAGTCCTATGTGCTGTTCTTTGGGACCTGGAGCTGGCCCCACAGCATCTTTGTAAGGGTTTTGAAGTGAGTGCACTAGAGCGAATGGGGGCATTTGGAGGGTTGTCTTAGCCAGAAAGCTGTCCAGTGGGGTTATTTGTGGCCAAGTCCACAATGAAATGTCCTCCTGAGGGCTGGGCTGGAAGGTCCTTCACCTGCTGCTGCCCAGAGCTTCTCCCCTGCTTCCAGCCCAGAGCTCACTCCTCCTCAGCCCAGGGAGCAGCTTGTTGGCTTGGATTCCACATGGGCAGGGCGGCCGGGAAACTTCTACCAAGATAGGGGCCATTTCCCTGAGCCTTCCTGAATTGTTCCCCCTGTGCCACCCAAGTCTTCAGACCCACTCCCTCTTGTTATGCTTCTCATGATGCACCCTCTGCCCTGCCCTGGACCTTTGAGATGAGGGTTTTGGTCATAGTCCACGTCCCTTCAACAGGGACAGAAAATAGATGTGGAGTGTGGGTGGTGTTCCGTGCAACGTCTGCAAAGGAGGATTCATTTTTAAAGGGCGAGGGTAGTGCCCAGGAGCAGGAAGACCATGGTCTGTGTCAGAAGTAAACGTCCAAGGCCACCAGAGCAGACTTCTGCCCAGGGCCATGTTCTGAGGCCGGCAGGGGCGGTGTAGGGAGTCCTCAGGGAGGCTCTCAGGGACAGCGCTGGCTGGGGCTGTTGCTTCTCGCAGACAGTGGTCAGGGAGTCTTGGTGCACAGGGAGCAGGCTCTGCAGTGGAATAATTCCCAACTGAAGGTCAGAGGTGACAATGACCTGAGGACATTTGCCACCTCCACAGTTTGCCCATCCAAATGGCCTCCCCTGGTGAAACTCACTGCCCTGATTCCCCAGTGGCTAAAGAGTCCCAGAGCCTCGGTGCTGTTTGCTGGTTCTCCTCCTCCATTCACCCTTTCCTTTGTCCCAACAGCATCTGCAGCGCTGGGAGCGGATGTGGCCCTGAAGCCCGGTGCCTCCATGACTCCTTTCATGGCCCAGCGCTTTCCCCCACCCTCTACTGGCCTCTCACACCAGCCCCCTGGGGAGCAGCACCTGCCGCCCCTCAGGACCCCGTCATTCCCTCCTGGCCGCCCTCTGGTGCTGCCGGCTTGGCCCAGGACACCTCTGGTGGCAGAAGATGCTGGTCAAGACCCCGTTGGGACTGGGACTTACAACATCATGGACCAAGTCAGGTCAGAAGGGGGATGACCACAGCCCTCCCAGACTCAGACCATTGTCCTGACTCAGGCCCCCCTCTTCGGGAGTGCTCCAGGTGCCACCTGTGGGGGTGCTGTGTGTCCTGCACCCCCATTCTTGGAAGCCACTGCGGGGGAGACAATTGTGTCCGCCTTGGCTTTTGGGGGCGACAGGCTGGCAATGGAGGCTGGTGTCCCAGCCTTCCTCCTCAAACTCCACTGGCAGCTGCCCAACTAGCCGCCCTCAACCCCCGAGTGGATCCTGGAACACAACCACTCGGGGCTTCCAGGGAAGGTGGCCTGGCCGCCTCCCAGTCCAAAGCCTCGCTGGAGGACACCTCTCACCCCAAGAGTGAGTACGAGGACTTCAGGCGTTGGCAGTGCTTCAAGGACCTGGCCCAGAGACACCTTCCCCAGAGTCCTGATGCGGAAGCTCTTTGCTGCTTCCTCATGTGAGTGCACTGGGCAGGGCAGGGGGTGCGCATGGACCTTTCCCTTCACAGAGGAGGTGGGAGGGACCTGCAGGCTGGCTGATCCTAGGAGGCTGGTGGGAAGGCCTGCGGTGGGGTCCCAGCTATGGGTGTGAGTGCAGGATCACCTCCAGTCTGGTTCAGGGGCTGGTGTGGATGTGAGGCTCTGACAACAGCAGCTGGAAGGCTTGTCTTCGCACTCAGAATCCACCTTCCTCACCTGCAGGCGCTCAGTCCTTCCGGGTGGGGGTGGGACTGGCTCCACTGAGCTGGGGTGGCCAGGCAGGTGGAGGCCAGGCTGGGCTGTGACTGACGCTGAGGCATTACAGGCCAGTGCTCTGGCCCCTGTCCCGCCTGAAGCCCACCATGACGCTGGAGGAGGGAATAGGGCAGGCCATGCAGGAATGGAAGCGCAAGAGCAACTTTGACCGGATGGTGTGTTATGAGATGGCAGAAAAGTGAGTCAAGGTCCTTGGTCCCCACAGCTGGGAGGGGAGAGGTGGGGAGGGAGGCTGACTGTGGGGCAGGTTCAAGCTGTGAGGGCTCATCAAATAGGAGGGGGTGGGAAGGTGTCACTCAGCACAGGGTCCCCGCAACCCAGAGGCACTTTCTCTTTGGGAAGCCTCTCCCTCAGCTTCAGAGAGTGGATGCTCCTTTCCGACCTCCCCGGAGCTCCCCTCCTCTGATGCTGACCGTCCTGGGTGGGACATGAAGGCTCAGGACAGGCTCGGGAGGAGGTGCCCTGTCCAGTGGGCCAGACTCCAGCCAGAAGGGCTGTGCAGGAATGTGCTCAGCCAGACTCCTGCCTCCCAGTGTCTGGGCCCTGACAGCCCCAAGGCCCTTGCTCTCCCATCCCTTCATCTGCTGCTGCCTTTGCTGGGCTCCTGGCGGCCTCCTTCTCAGTACAGCCTGTGCCCCTCACCCCCAGGTTAATGGAGTTTGAGGTGGAGGAGCAGATGCAGATACAGAAGTTGCAGTTGAAGAAGGGGGCGCAGACCCCGCCTCCTTCGGCCCCACAGAGACCTGATCCTCTGGGGCCCCCAGCCTCAGTGGTGGGCCCGCAGCCAGGTATGCCAGCACGTTCCCACAGGAGCCCATGGCCAAAGGCAACAGGGCCTAGCGCTGGCCACTGTTGCCCCCACAACGGCGCTCTCCTACAGGGGGGCTTTGGTCTTTCAAGAAAAATAGCCCTGAGAACTTGGCCTCAGCGGCCCCGTGTCCCCATGGGTCTGTGCCTGGTCCACTTTCTCATCCCCTCTCCCTGCTCCCTGTCAAGGGCCCACATGAAGTCTGCTGAGAAGCGGGCTGGCAGCGGGGCCCCTTGGTGAGTCGGTGGCTCCACATGTCCTCACACATGACTCTCCTGAGTGCTTCCCTCTGACCTCCCCTCACATAGTCACAAGGCTTCAGTGGCCTGGACCCAGCCACACCCGTATTCATGCCCCAACACTGCCCTCAGCATCGGGTGCCCTGGAGGTGGGAGCTTTATCGCCTCATGCTCCCTCCTCTTCCCTCTCTGCCCAGTGCCCACTCCCAGAATGGCTGTACCCAGTGCCCAGTTCACCCAGACAGTCCAGTTGCCCTGGGAGACCGAGCCACACAATGGGATCCCCCCTGAGGCCATGCAAGAGGACATGGACATCACGGATGAGCTGCCCATGGGGGCGCCAGGTGGAGGATGGGAAGATGAAGTAAAGGAGTGGCTGCAGGATGAGGGTCTCCTGAGCTACCTGGACCAGCTGTGCTCCCAGGAAGACTTTGTCACCCAGGTGGGCTGGCTCGCATATCCAGGCCTACAAGGTCCCAGAGGGTGGAGCTGCAGCAACCAGACCCAGGTTCTCCCAGGCTGATGGGATTGGGCTGCTCTTTGCTCCTGAGAGTGTATGAATCTGTGTGTGCATGCTTTGTGTGGGTGTAGTATTGTGGCATGTGCTATATTCATGTGGGTGTGCCCTTGTGTTTGTATTTCTGTATGTGCACACACGTGCACATATATGTGCATGTGTAAGTTGTGTGCTGTCTGTGTTTGTGCCTTTATGTGTATGTATATTTCTGTATGCATGCACATGTATGCACAGACGTGTGCATGTGTGTGAGATGTGTCCTGTGTTCATGTGGATGTACATGCATGAGTTTCTCCGTGTGTGTGCATGTTTGCATGTTGTGCCGGCTATCTATATTCATGTGGGTGTGTCCTTGTGTGTGTCTGTATGTGTGTGCATGTGTACGTGTGTGTGTATGTGTGTGTGTTGTATGTTCAAGTGGTGGGTCCTTATGTGTGCATGTATGTGTTTCTCTGTGTGTGCATGTGTGGATGTGTACATGTGTGCATGTGTGGATGTGGTGTGTGGTGTGTTCATGTGGTGGGTCCTTGTGTGTGTGTGTGTGTGTGTGTGTGTGCATGTACCTGATGACCATGATGGAGTAAACACCCACCTGTGCAGGAGGACGGGGTGGGTCTTGGCTTTCCCACTTGTTCTCCAAGCCCCAGTGACTCCCAGTTTGCTCCCTGCCAAGGGGCTCATGTTGCTTCCTTCTGTCCCAGGTGGAGGATGTCATTCACCCCCAGTTCCTGAAGCAAATGAATTCCCCTGACCCACAGCAGGACCCCTTGGCCCTAGCTGAGGAGTTGAAGCAGGAAGAAGGGCTCGTTGCTGCCCAGGTGAGCCAGGGGAGGATGGGACCTTAGGAGATGGGAGGGGGACCACAAGTGAGCCATAGGACCCGGGGACCCCAAGGGAGTTAGAGGAGGGACAAGTCCTTGTGAGTCAGGGAGGGAGGGATGCAAGTAGGTCAGGAGGGCTGTGGGGGAAAGGCTCAAGGAACCAGGGGAAGGAGCACACAGGTAAACCAGGGCAGGGAGCAACCTGGAACAGGGTGCATGTGTCTCTGTCCACACCACTTCTGCCTGCAGGCACCGAGGAACCAGTCCTGGGTAGGTGGAGTGCATGATGACAAGAAGGAGAGGGCTACAGAGAGGAGGAGGGGATGGGAGCACAGAAGGGGAGGGGCACAAAGCTAGAAATATGGCACAGGGGACAGAGGAGCCTCATGACCATCATGGATTGGAGTCACGGTGTCACCTCCCCTCCTCCCCCCAGTGCCATTGTCCCATCACCCATGCTCCTCCTCCTCTCACACACGTGTGCAGCGCCAATCACTGTCCCCTTCTTCCTCCAGCTGGTGGAGAAGCGACTCCTGGCCTCCAAGGAGGGGGATGTGCAGGCACCCCTGAGTCACGGTGCTCCTCTGTGGGACTCAAGTCCTTCTGAGTCTGTGACCAGCCAAGATGCCCAGTCATGTGACCACGGCCCCCAGCTGGGGGTCAGTGACAAAGGCTGCCCACCAGAGACTGGCTTCCAGGACCATCAGAGGGGCGGCCCAGCAGATGCCCCCCACTCCATGCCCCAGGCTGTTGCTGTCTCTTCAGGACGTGAGGAGCACCCACCACTCCGAGCTCGATGCCCCCCCCCCCCCCCCCCCGCTGCTCCCCAGGGCCACGTGCCTGTTGACACTGAACTGAGATCCAGAGAAGCCTGTGTCCCCAGAGAGGCCTCTCTTGTTGGGGAGAAGCTCAGGCCAGTTGACAGGTCCTGTAAGGAGGAGGGGGACCTCCCCAGCCTGGACTTCCTCTGGCCCTCTCCCAGCCGCCTGCTGCCCTGCGTGCTCTCTCTGAGTCCTGTCTCTGCCTCGGGCCTGGCCTGCCCTGGAGGTCGGGGGCCCCAGGGTGCTGCCCAGTCCCAGTCTCTGCAGAGACGAGGCCTCAGCCACGTTTCACCTGCAGTTTGCCAGTCTGGGAAGCGTGCTTTTGGGGGAGGCCCCACCCATGTGGAGAAGACCCCTCACCCAGGGGCCGACCTGGGGGTCTGGGGGAGGCCAGCACTGGCTCCAGGGCTGGTTCCCTCCTCACAGCCTCACAAGAGAAAGTGTGACCCATCTGACACAGGGAGTTGGAGGAAGTGTCACTGCAGCCAGTATGGAACAGAGGGGTGTGTCCCCCACTGCCAGCGCCCCGAGACGCCCAGACTGGATGGGACCTGGCTGTCCCCCAGAGGAGCCAAGGGCTCCCTCTCATCGAAGGGCTGATCCTGCTGATCCATTGATAGGATGGGAGGCAGGAAGGGAGGGCAGTATCCTGAGGTTAGGGTGGGCCTGTGGTGGGAGTAGGAGGGAGGGCAGGACTGTTAGGATTGGGGTGGGGTAGGAGGGAGGGCAGGACCCTAAGGGTGAGGATGGGCCTGGGGTGGGGGTAGGAGGGAGGGCAGGACACTAAGGGTGGAGGTGGACCAGGGGTATGGTAGGAGGGAGGGCAGGACCCTTAGGGTGGGGGTGGACCTGGGTGGGGTTAGGACTAGCACCTTTGGGGAATTGTGAGTCAGTTATTATAAAGATAATTTTGTTTGAAAACGCTCTCAGGGCTGCTGTGTCCATACTCGGGTCTGCGCTGCTCCTCGGAGAGGGAGTGAGGATGCGGGAGGTCCTGGGTGCTCTGCATGCACAGGGGACCCTTCAGCCCCTCCTTCTGGTTTGAGAGGGACCTTTACTCACTGCTCCTGGGAGCACACAGCTCTCCAATCCCTAGGGACCTCTCCCACCACTTCTGCTCCCAAGGCTAGATGAGGCCTCAGCAGAGAGAGAAAGGCTGGGCCTCAGGGGCAGGCTGTCCCTCTGGGCCTCCTGCAGGAGGAGCATCCTCTGTCTCAGTGGGTGACTGAGAGTGGAGGGGCGTGGGGGGTAGGCTGGAACAAGGGGGTGACAGAGAGTAATGGCGACACGCCTGTTAAAGGTGGGTACATGGGGAATGACAGTGGGTGGGAGGATACCAAGCCTCTTGCGGGATTTCTGTGTGGGACAATCTTGTCCACCTGGGGGTGGAGGGCCCATCTGCTGTAGCTGGTGGACTGGGCTCAGGGACAAAGGGGTTTTAAGGACACCCCTGTGGAAATCCTTTTCACGTCCCGCATGTCCAGGTTTCCAATGTCAGGGTTCAGCCTTCTGGAGGAGGCCGCACACAATGAATAGAGACTTAGAAAAGCATAAATTTGGGAAATGGGGGCCAGGCGGTAGCCAATCTCTAGTGGAAAGACTGCACCTTGCTCTGGCCTGGCCATCCCTTTTATTAAGGCTATGGGATCCACCCATAGCCCCCAGGCAGGAAATTCCAACAATAGAAATACACAAAGAACAAACAGAGGTGTTTCAGTTAACAATATTTTTAGCTCTGACCTTTCAGAGCAATTAAAGTTGTTTACCAGCCTCCTGGACTTCCTGTCCACATCTTTCTATTAGTGAGAGAAGATTGGTTTCCTACATCTCCCCCCTTTCTTTTCTTTAAAAAAAAATCTTGCATTTGCAGACTAGAAATAAACAGATAAGAATAAAAAATGAGACAAGCGACAATGGCCATACTGAGAGGCAAATCAATCAGTCTGTAGTAAGTTTCTTTCTGGGCAAACATTTTTGAGTCCCAATTTCAATGTCCAAACAGTTCCTTATATGTACATGTCAGCCATGATATTTCAGTTCTGGATGGTAGATAAATGGTGGCAATGCAGGTCCAACCCTCGCTGGTTTGGTATTGGGCAACCTGCAGCGACACACAGCTGCTGACTGCCAGCATGGCAAGGCGTTGTCAGCGTCTTCCATCTCTGGACTGTTTTCTTCCTGTCTTCATGGTTGAAGCACACATGTCAATTCCTCTGTTTCAGGAATCCATATGGTTTTGAAGTTGTTTTCTGAAAATACACAAGCATAGTCTCGACCAAAAGTTAATAAAGAAATCTTTTGACTTGAGATCCTATTTATTTTTTCCAAAGGATTTTCCTTTGGGTTACTTTGATATTTTGTGTGTTTTTTATGGGTGTCTTACTGTTAGGATTACATATAAAAATGATTTTTAAAGTAAAAAAAATTTTAATGTGGAATTTTTTCTTACATGATATTGCTCCACTATCCCCCTTTTTTTGTGTGAATTAAATGGAGGCATTTGGAAACTATACAATGCAGTTTTGATAACTTTATATTTATAAATTTTTTGCATAATAGGTTCATCACATGTTAAGCAATCTTACCACGAGATAAACTACCAATAGAAATTTTAGTTAATACTTTAAGAACTGCTTCGTATCCAATACAGTACAATTACATTTCCTAGAATTTTCACCTATTTTCTTTTAGCCAAATGAAATTAATCTGAAAAACTTGACTGCTAATTTACTGTCAAATTTAATACTCAAACAACAATCTTAGTTTACCCTGTAAATATTAATGGAAAGGATTGTTTGCATTTTTGAGTAGCCCCTGAGCATCCCTGGTGCTATATATAGGGTAGCTGCTGTTAGCCAAGTTTCTGTTTTTTGCCTTGGTCTGATCTGGGCTGGTCCAAATCTTTGTCTTTTACCTGGGTCCCGATATGGGCTGGGCGTGGGAAGTGAATTAGCCATGGGGCAGGTGAGACCTCCCTCAGAAGGGGCGAGCGAGTGGTTTGCCGCTCCGTTGACTATTGAGTTTGCCAACCACTGGGTTAGAGCTTCCAAGATTCAAGTCTTTGATTCCCCAAGATTTGCAAAGTGATCTTAAGGGACACCAACTTCAAGTGCAGCATGGCCATGGAATTCTCAAGACACACTCTATATAAAAATTCACAAGCATACATTTTCACAAGTCAATCCTCTAACACTTTCCGAGGGCCAGATTCTGTATGCCTAGCAACAATTCTATTTTTTTATATGTGTGTGTGTTTTATCCTCCTTCTCAGCTTCCTTGCTAGGCTTTAGGGAATTAGTAGGACTACCACCAATTGGATTGCAGAGCTTTTTGGCCCACAGTAAGGCTTGCTATCATCAGGTATGTAAAATCTTGCCCAGTGTAGTCAGAAGTTAAAACCAAACCATCATAAACCTGCAGGACTTATGACCCTTAAAGCCCTGGGGGAGTTTCCTGGACGAGACCTCAATGGAACTTTGCCCAAAACCCCAAGTGGGAAATATATATGAACTGATTCTGTGCTGTGTGAAGGCTGAGGCAGCAGCAGAGTGCTTTTCTTGACTGATACAGTGATAGATTAGTATACATTTAATCTTAGGATAGGGGGTTGGAGGAGTCAGTCTTCAGTTAATGTTAATCGTCTAGAGTTTAAGTTTAATGGTGAGGGGAATTTTTCTTTTGTGACACAATTATTCTATACTTAAGCCAATTACAAAGTTGTTATATAAAGGAAGAGAAATGCCAATGGGATACCTGTGTGTATTGTGGCTGAGATTTGCTCTGAGATTTTGGACTTCTAGTTTAACAGGGGTTTGGGGGCGGGGTGGTGGGAGGGAATCATGGGTAGTTTAGTAATTGTTTAGTGGCAAAACATAAATAAATAAATTTTCACATTTTAAAGTATATAGAGATTGACTTTATTAAAATGTATTTATATGCAAACTTATAGAACCAATGAATTGGAGCTATTATTTACGTGTGTGTGTGTTTGTGTGTGTGTGGTGTGTGTATGTGTGTGTGTGTTTGCTAGGGTTTCTATAAAGAGTAAGTTTCCTGCTTAAATTAAATACATATTTGATTTGTAAACACCCAATGGGTATATTGATTTTCTGAGTCAACTTATTGTGTGTGTGTGTAGTGCACTCGCACATGGTGGTCATGATAGTGAGGCTTTCTGTTAGTGAGCTTTGACTCTGAATTCTTAAGTGTAATGGAGTCTTTAGGCCATCCTCAACTCTTCTTCCTGTTACTTTCCAGCATCATATCATCCCATTGGGTATGACCCTAATTCCTTTTCATTTAAAGTATATAGACTCAAAGCTGTGAATGGCAGTCTTCACTGAAGTTTGGAACTAGGATTGCACAATATAAAAATCTAAATGAGAACTTGACAGGTTTCTTCCAAGGTATTGTGTTGATTCCTGAAAGTAGGAATTTTGCTCCCTTGTATTGCCATCTCCAACTCATTAATTGTTCTTCTCTCTCCTCTCCAACTCATGTACCTCTTACATCCTTCCCCCCAAATTCTTAATTATTTTCATATAGACATCAGCTTAGCTTACTCTATGCCTCAATTCATATCCATTCAATTTGCTTGTAACTGTTTTCCCAAATAAACCCATTATGCCTAAGCAAAGATGGTTCGTACCCTCAAAGGAATTCTGTTACCTAGCAAGAATTGAATAACCATGTTCAATGAATTCTCTCTTCACTCTAGTGCTCCAATACACACCTATCAATCAATAAAAGCACTTTTGAGCGCTTTAAACTCTCATTCAGTCCCCCTGTGGGCATGTAAGAGCTGCTCTTCACTGAACCACACGAGCCTTGGAGGTGGTATTATGGAGGCCCTGGGATTTCTTCTTTGCCAACTCACCCCCTTCTGTGCTGAAGGGTAGAATTGGAAAGAATACATAGGCCTTTTTTTCAACTCTTTTCCTAAAATCTCCTTATGATTTCAAGAAAGTCTGCTGCCCTTATAGTTTCCTGTTCCTTCTGCTTTGTCATGTCCAAAACTGGGGGCCCAGTACCCTGTTGAGAACTGGCACTGCTCTCATCACAATTGGAGTTGATGTCTGTCTGCAGTGGACCATCTCCAGTCATGACCTTTAGTAGAGCAATAGAAAAGATGTGAAAGATAGCTTTCATGCATCCATCCCAGATACATCTACTTTCACAAAGGATGGGCTTTACGTGGCTGTTCCTAAGTCCTTCCTGATTAAGGACTTATTTAAACTTTAAAATCAGGCATTTTATATCTTTTTTTGATAATGTGTGCTCTATTGGGCATCATTTGGAAAAAGTAAACCAGTTTTACTCCTAAGGAGATCCTATTGCAGCATGACCATCCTCCACAAATGCCCCATTTTCCCTGACATCAGGACCTCCGCAAGTGAAGTCAGGAATACCTTAGCAGTACAGAATTCACATGGACAGCCTTTTCAACACTTTCTCTGACACAGTGCAGACTTTAATAGGCCTGGAAACAATGGAACCGTTGGAAACAATGAGACAGAAAGTTTTATGCAGCAGAATTTCATAGCTAAACTCTCTCAAACCCTCATGGTCTTTTTCTGAATTAATATTAAGCTAATAGGCTTTTCATATTAAGGCTAACGATTCCATTTCATCAATCAATTTTCCTTGTCTTTTGCTGGTTATTCTCCTTTGGTTAGGCCCAGAACATACACTTTGCATGATTGCCTTGTATCCTTCAAAAATGTTTCTACTGATGAATGATTCATCTGACAAATCTGTGGTCGTCTGACAGCTTCTTGCCACTTTGATATATATATATATATATATATATATATATATATATATATATATATATATACTTTTGAATTTGTTCCATTGTCATTTTTACCTCTTATTAGTGGCACTTTTAAAGTTCTCAGTGCCTTTGTACTCATCAAAAATTAAGCACTTGTCAGAAATAATAGAAATAGAAACAATCACAGTGTAGACTAACAAACCAAAAGATGGTTGAGCCTAAAATGACTAACATGACCAATAACAGCATTTGTGGTGGCAGGCAGTGTCCACAGTCTTTTGCTTTGGGGCATCACTTTATGAATTTGAAAGTACAGAAATTGAAAGTTTGTACATAGATGATGTCTTTCTTGCTATAGAGGAGTTCATGCTAGTTTCTTCAGAGGCTGGGTCATGGTGTAACATCAGCCTTTGAGACAAAATTTCCATTCCCACTTGAACTTCTATTCTGCAATGTGCTTAATAATCCTATACCTTGGTGCAGCTAGTCTATTTCTCAGGGACTTCCCTCCCAGGGGCTGGCAAGGATTTACTACTCTGCCTTTCTTTGTTTAAGAGTTGGAAATGAGGCCCTGGACAGTGTTTCTCAGTGGTTAGAGCATCAGCCTGTGCACCAAAGGATTGCTAGTTAGATTCTTGGTCAGTGTCATTTACCTGAGTCGGGGCAACCCATCGATGTCCCTTCCACATTGATGCTCCTCTCTCTCTCTTTCTCTTTCTTTCTCTCTCTCTCTCTCTCTCTCTCTCTCTCTCTCTCTCTCTCTCTCTCTCTCTTCCCTCCTTCACTTCCTTTCACTCTCTCTAAAAATCAATGGAAAAATATCTTCAGGTTAGGATTAACAACAAAAAGAGTGAGGAGCAGGGTTGACATCAGCATTATCAATATTTCTCCTGAAGTTCCCGTTCTGCTCCTATTTTTCCAGGAGGTAGAAATGTCTCATGTACACAGTTTTGTTTTGTTTTTGTTTGTTTGTCAAACTCTGTATTCCAGAGTTCCCAGGAAAAATTTACAGATTAAGTCCTTCATCATGAACCTTGCTAAAGAGACAGGAATTAATATTAGGACTTGTAAAGAAAGTTTTCCCTCTGTTCTCCCCAGTGGTGGAATATATTCTGATGATTCAGTGAAAACTTTGCTATTCCACTGCCACTCATGGCAAGGTAATCAGAGAGGGCGGGAGTAGAGGAGCTATTGCAGTACTCAAGCCAAAGCTTGGCCTGAACTGCTTGATATACTCAAAGACCTCAAAAGAGCTGTGTTCCACTAATTTTATAGCATTTTGCCCTATAACTTAACCCAAAAGATGCCAAGACTTTATAATAAATGGTTACTTGGGAAACTCAGGGAAACCCAGAATAAAACCAAAGTATGAAATCATTTTTCAGAACGTCCCGGACCTTCTCTTTCTAATTCTCAGTGAACACTTTTTGAACAGGCTCTCTGTTGCCAAGGAGGAGGCCTGAAACAGCTTCATATACAGGTAAGAGGTCAAACTGCAGAGGCATAGGGCCCTGTTTTGAACACCATCAGAATGACTTGTTTAGCTTGAATTTATAAACGCAAACCTCTGCCTATCTCCCCATGTGTACTTTCAGTTTGAAGTCTACTAACATTCTTTCTTGCTCAGTTTTTCTAGTAATAGTGGCATATGCTCATCTGTTAGACCCGGCTGGTTCCAGGAATTATTCACAGCATCACCTCATTAAAAACACACCAAGCAAGAACAAATAAGATGTTTGCTATCATGATCATGGTTAATGTTTTTGTGATGTATTTCCTCCTGTCCTTTTACAGTAAGATTTATCTTTCCCGTGGGCATAGTTGCTCTTCCTTTTTTCATTATAAAAATCTTTGTTTTTATGTAATTTACATCCTTCACAATAAAAATGATTTTTGATTTGGTTAGTTTTAAGTCAACCATCTTGCTATTTTTAAATATTCATCATATCTCTTCTTTGTTTCTTATTTCCCTTTTTTACATTAATTGATAATTTTAAAAATTAAATTTATTGGGATAACCTTGGTTAATAATATTATATAAATTCATGATTTTATTTTATGGCTGATATTGGCTTTAAAGCTTATTGATTTAGTTTTTAGTGGCTGCTATTGGCTTACAGTGTTCATCTTTAAATTTGCACATTAAAAAATATACCACTGCATCTAAAATGAAAGAAACATACAACAATTTTCATTTCCATCATTCTGCCTTTTGACTCTTGTGTTTGTGTTATAATCTCACAATACATTGTTAGTATTTGACTTTATAAACATTCATATATTATAAACTCCATAATACATTGTTACTAGCTTTGCTTTATCTTTTAAGTAAAATAAAATGCAAACAACCTGTATAATAAAAGAGTAATATGCAAATTTGACCATACCTTCGCCATACCCACCAGCCAATCAGGAGCAGATTATGCAAATAAGCCCCAACTAGGTTGGCTGCTGCCACTGAGAGCAGGAGGAAGGCTTGGGTTTCCCTGGCAACAGAGGAAGCCAAGCTTTCTGCCTGCCGTTGTGGGCCTAGGCCTCCACTCAATGTTACAACATTTCAATTATAAAAATACAAAAATGGCAGCAGTCCTTGAGCAGGAGAGAACAGAGGCTTGGGTTTCCCTGGCAATGGAGGAAGCCAAGTTTTCCACCTGTCATTGCCGGCCTAGGCCTCCACTCTAGGTTACAAAGTTTCAAACAGAAATGGCTGCCTCCTGGGAGCTAGCAGAAGGCTGACTCTGCTCCAGGCTACAAAGTTTCAATTGTAGATATTAATCCCAGGTACCAGGGCCTCCACTTGGGTTGCTGGGGGGTGTAGCTGGCCTGCAAACCTCCACAGGCCCCTCGCCCAGGCCAACCCTCGCCCAAAGGGAACCCCCACCCTGATCTGGGACACTCTTGAGGGCAAACCAGCTGGCCCCCACCCATGCACCAGGCCTCTATCCTATCTAATAAAAGAGTAATTTGCAGATTGACCATCACTCTAACACACAAGAGGGCTGCCCCCATGTGGTTAAAGATCCTGCCCCCATGTGGACACAAGATGGTCACCACAAGATGGCCAGCATGGGAGGGCCATTGGGAGGTTCCAGGCCTGCAAGGGAGGGCAGTTGTGGGCCATCAGGCCAGCAGGGGAGGGCAGTTGGGAGGGACCAGGCCTGCAAGGGAGGGCAGTTGGGGGCGATCAAGCCTGCAGGGGAGGACAGTTATGGGTGACCAGGCCGGCAGAGGAGGAAAGTTGGGGGCAAACAGGCGGGCAGGGAGCAGTTAGACATCAATTAGGCTGGCAGGGTAGTGGTTAGCAAGTGATCAGGCTGGCAGGCAGAAGCAGTTAGGGGTAATCAGGGAGGCAGGCAGGTGAGCAGTTTGGAGCTAGCAGTCCTGGATTGTGAGAAGGATGTCTGATTGTCAAACGGGACTATCAAACAGGCAGTCAGGCATCCCTCAAGGGGTCCCAGATTGGAGAGGGTGCAGGCTGGGCTAAGGGACATCCCCTGCCCCCATGCATGAATTTCGTGCACCAGGCCTCTAGTTTTAAATGCTTATCTACATACTTGCCATTGCTTTTTTTTTTTTTTCATTCCTTTAGGAAGTTCCCAGGTTTTCTCTGATATCTTTTCTTTTCCTTCTACAAAAAATTATTCTAATAAATCATGTAATGCAGATTGATTGGGTGGAAATAAATTCTCTTAGAATTTTTGTTTCTCCAAAAAAGGCTTGATTTTTTCTTCATTTTTGAAAGATTTTTTTGCTGGATTTAGATTTTTAGATTGATAAGGGTTCCCCCTCACCACCCATTTTAACACTTTAAAGACATTGTTCTATTGTTTCCTGGCTCACATACTTATGCACCCTTGATTTCGTACCCTTGTTCAAATAAGGGATATGTCCAGTGAAATTTATTTCTCATGTGCCTTGATGAGGTTTTTTGTTTGTGGATATTTCCATATATATACTTCTTTGAGTCCATTGAGTTTTGTGTATCTTCAAATTCAGAAAATTTTCAAGCCATCATTTCCTCTATCATTTTTATTCTGTCATTCTTCTTCCTCCTTCTGGAACTTCAAACACACATATGTTAGACCACTTGCTCTTGTCTCTCAGACCACTAAGATACATTCACTTTTTAAAGCTCTGTTTCCCCTTCTGCTTCATTTGGATAATTTTTATTAATGTTCCTTCAATTCCACTAATTTTTTTCTCATTTGGAGTGTCTAATGCTTTCAAGTTTAGATAACATGTTGTTGTTTTTATTCTCTAAGTTTTATTTTTATATATCTCACATTTCCACTATGTTCATGTTTTTTATTTAAACATTTGAATGTAGTTAAAATAGCTTTCTAATGTCTCTCCAGTTACATCATCTCTATCATGTTTTTGGTCTGTTGCTACTGAAAATGTTTAATCTTGATTATGGATCTCATTTTCCTGCTTCTTGAGATGTCTAATAATTTTGTGTTCTATGCTGGACTTTGTGAATGTTGTATTATAGGGTATTTGTATTTAGTTTGTCTTTCTTCTGGTGTTTAATGTTCGTGTGTGTGTGTGTGTGTGTGTGTGTGTGTGTGTGTGTGTGTTAATCCTCAACCAAGGATATTTTTCCCATTGAGTTTTAAAGACAGTGGAAGGGAGGAGGAGAGACAGAAAGAGTGAAACATTGATGTGAGAGAAACTCATCATTTTTTTGCCTCCCACACTCACTCTAACCAGGGCTAGGGATTGAACCAGCAACATGCAACCAAGGTACATGCCCTTTACAGAAATCAAACCCAGGACCCTTCAATCTGTGGACTAGTGCTCTATCTACTGAGCCAAACCAGCTAGGGCAGTTTAATGTCCATTTTGATCCTCCTTAGACTTTAAAACACTTTCCTTTGAGTGGTTTTAGAGTGGTTATACTTTAGAAATATTTTAGCCCCCCCCCCCAAGGTGTAACCTTTCTTGGTTTGTACTGAACACCTGAAGTGATCAACAAGACTCCACCTTTTCTCTTGAGAATCAGAACACCTCCAAGTCCTGTGTGAGTTCCATGAACCCTTTAGTTCACAGCTTCTGAGGCGCTGCTTGTCAAGACTCCTGAATTTCTGCCCTATGCGTGAAGGTCTTCGTATCTCTGAGGGATTGGAATGTTTCTATACACATTGGCCAATGATTTTAGGATTAACAAACAAACACACACACACACACACACACACACACACACACACACACACACACACCACACACACACACACACACACTTAGTATTCAACGAAGACTCAATGGGACTCTGAAGCTATTTTTTCTGAACAGGTCCTTGCTCCCAGAATTTTGCCCTGTGCCTTCCAGTTGCTTAAGTCTCCCAGAAATCTGATCTCTCTCCTTAACTGAGTAAGCCTGCCATGCTCTGCTGGGGACCTCTACCCTCCTACGCGGTCTGCAACATGCGTTCAGGCAGAAAGCAATCATGATCCTGAGAATCATCTCTTATTTCTTTTCTCTCGGGGATTAGAACCTTTCAGTACACATTGGCCAGTGACTGAAAATAGCCATTTCACTTTTGCACTCTAGTTTTCTAGTTTTCTATTTGGGGAAGAAATGAAATCCTTGACTCACCTTCATGGCTGGAAGTAGACCTGCTCAAATACGTCTTTTTATACTTACTTTGAATCAGGACCTAAAGGAGGTTAACATATAACAGTTAGAGGGTTTTATTTCTCTAAACATTACTTTTGTTCAGTAACTTATCCCCTCCTTTTTTTTCTCATGCCATTGATTTATTAGATAATTTTTATAATTTTTACTTGAAATTCTGATTTGCCTGATATCTTCCTTATCCTTCTGTTCCTGGAGAACTGTAGTTAGATATTAGAAATTCAGTGGTCCATGTGATATCTTTTTAGGCAATAATATTTCAGAGGTTCTATTTATACTCCTAATGCATGACATCATGAGACAAATAATGTCTGGCTTTCCCCTTTCAGTAATGCTAAGATTGATTATTGAGTACAGGTATGACCATCCCAATCCTCATTATGCATTTTGTCAATCAGAAAGCTCCCATTTAACTACTATTGGCATTTATTAATGATATTTGACATTACTTCATTGGGATTTTAAGTCAGAATGCTTTAATTTTATCATTTGTTCTGCATTTAGTTAGCTAGAATTCTACTTTATATTAGGTGCTTCTCAATGAAAATTCTACACTGTTCTGCAATTTTAAAGACATGAAAAGTTGGAGTTTGAGAAGGGGCTTTGTAGAGAAAGACACATATGGTGTTATATAAACCAAGCCAGTGATTTTGAAGTTTAATACCATTTTAGCAGCTAGAAAGGACTGGGAGCAGGAATAGTCAAAGGAAATCATATTATTTTTTCATTTCTTTTTGCTATCACCAGTGATAACTTAAGTCATTCCAAGGACAACCAAGCAGGTTTCATGTTTTAAAAGCCTTTTGAACGTAGACATAATGATATTCCTCAAACTGGAAAGGACCTCAGAGATCACCTGCTCTGTTCCTTTCATTTTTATTTTTTTTATTTTTACTGATGGAAAACGAAACCCGGTGATGTTCAGTGAAGTAGAACAAAGTAGTGGCAATAACAAAGGCTCTGAGATCATTACAGGTCTGTGTTTGTTTCTTGACCACAATTGACCATGTATGTGACCTTAATCAAGTTATTTAACCACTGGAGTCTTTAACACCTTCATCTGGGTTTGAGGATGACTACATAGAATAACGCTTGAAAATCCTGTAGAACAGTCTAGAAATATCTTAGACACCTATAACAACAAAATCATTAAAGTTGACCCTTAATGCAGGGGTTAGGGGTGTTGACTCCTTGCATGTCCAAAAACCCATGTGTAATGTTTAATTCCCTAAAGTTTAATAATAGCCTCTTGTTGACTAAAAGCAACAAATAGTTGATTAACACATATTTTGTATGTTGTATATATCATGTTCTGTACTCTTACAATAAAGCAAGCTAGAGAAAAGTAAATGTTATTAAGAAAATTATAAGGAAGAGAAAGTACATTTACACTATTTATTGAAAAAAAAAGAATTCAGTTTTAAGTGGACCTATAAGGTTTAAACCTGTGTTATTTAAGGGTTAACTATATTGCAAATGTATTTAGTGGACATTTTATTGAGTGTTTGTGCTATGCCATACACTATACTACATACTAGAGATATAATTTTGGGGTGAGGTGAAATAATGGACCCCCAAAGATGTCCACAAAAAAACCATGAATGTGTTACCTTACACGGTAAAAGAGACTTTGCAATTGTGATTAAGTTCAGGATTTCAGATGGGACACAGTTGTTCTTAATAGGTCACATACTAAATCTGCCACTTCAGGCAAGATCCCAAGTTTTGAGAATCTCTGTTTCCTTATTTATAAAATGCCAAGAATGATGTCTTATACTGTGGACAAACGACATGTCCTTGTGGAAGCTATTTGTAAAATGCTTCTCTTTGCTGCATTTTAGGCCTTGAAATGCAGTGTCCCTTAACGAGCATCCTAATCAGTCATTCCTTTACTCTCACAAATGTGAACAGGAGAAATGTTACTGGGTCCTGTGGTTTCCATCTTAAATCCTTAGAACATTTTCACTTTACATCACTGTCATCGAGCCACTGCCTGTTTCTATAACTTTATTTCCCTTTGCCTTATACCAGTGTAGCCACATTGGTTTATGGGTATTCCTCTGCACATACCACGTTCATTTCCATATCATACTTAGACTTGCTTTGACTAGAACGTGTTTTTTTGTTTTTGTTGGTTTTTTTTTTTATTCGTTTGTTTCATAGGACTGACCTTATACTCACCTTCTCAGAGAGCTTTCCTCAACTGTTTTAACTAAAGGGATCCTCTTGCTTCACAATCCCTTTTCACAGTAGCCTCTATACTTCCTTCACAGAGCTGATCAAAAACTGTAATTAATCTGCAGGTGAATTTGATGGCCAGTTTATTGTCCATTGTCAGTAAAATGTAAGCTCCATGAGGGCAAGGGTCATCTCCTCCTTAGACGTCCTATCTAATAAAAAAGTAATATGCAAATTGACTGTACCTCCAATCAAGCCATGCCCACAGCCACGCCCAACAGCAAATCAGGAGCAAATTATGCAAATAAACCCCAACCAAGATGGCTGTGGCCACTGAGAGCAGGAGGGAGGCTTGGGTTTCACAGGCAATGGAGGAAGCCAAGCTTTCTGCCTGCCCTTGCCAGTCTAGGCCTCCACTCGATGCTACAAATTTTCAATTATAGGAGATACATAATCCCAACAGAAATGGCGGGAGCCACAGAGCTGGAAAGAGATGAGGCTAGGGTTGTTGGGGCAATGGAGGAAGACAAACTTCTGCAGCCTTAGCCTAGGCCTCCACTCCAGGCTACAAAGTTTCAAACAGAAATGGCTGTTGAAACTGAACAAGCAGAAGGCTTGGCTCTACTCCAGGCAACAAAGTTTCAATTGTAGAACATAAATTAATCCCAGATCCCAGAGCATTCGTTTGGGTTGCTGGGGCGGGGGGGTGGCATGGCCAGCCTGCAAACCACCATAGGTCCCTCACTCAGGCTGCCCCACATCCCAAGGGAACCCCCACCCTGATCCAGGACTTCCTTCAGGGCAAACCAGCCGGTCCCCACCCACGCACCAGGCCTCTATCCTATCTAATAAAAGAGTAATTTGCAGATTGACCATCACTCCAACACATAAGAGGGCTGCCCCCATGTGGACACAAGATGGCCACCACAAGATGCCCAGCAGGGGAGGACAGTGGGAGGTTCCAGGCCTTCAGTTGTGGGCCATCAGGCCAGAGGGGAGGGTAGTTGGGAGGGACCAGGCCTGTAAAGGAGGGCAGTTGGAGGCGATCAAGCCTACAGGGGAGGGCAGTTAGGGGTGACCATGCCAGCAGAGGAGGGAAGTTGGGGGCAAACAGGCTGGCAGGGGAGCAGTTAGACATCAATTAGGCTGGCAGGGTAGTGGTTAGTGGGTGATCAGGCTGGCAGGCAGAAGCGGTTAGGGGCAATCAGGGAGGCAAGCAAGTGGGCAGTTTGGAGCCAGCAGTCCTGGATTGTGGGCAGTCAGACATCCTCCAGGGGTCCCAGATTGGAGAAGGTGCAAGCTGGGCCGAGGGACACCATCCTTCACCCCCCTATGCATGAATTCTGTCCACCAGGGCTCTAGTAAAGAATAAAGCTGAACAAAATAGGCACTCATTTGGGCAAAATCCATGTCAGTGCTTGGTGTAGGGCCATATGGTTGTGATTGGGATCAGCTGAGCAGCAGATTTGAATCCTCTTCTGAGCTTCTGTTCAGGAGGGTGAGGTCCTCTAGGAAACAGAGCTCAGACTTTGTTCCTCCTCAGCACCCTCAGCAGGTGGCACAGAGCCTGGGATGTGATAGGGCCTAGTATGCTTTGGTTTGGGCAGTGTGCAACCTGCCTGTTTTCTGAAATGAATTGCTGGGTGAACACATGACTGTTTCCTTGACGCAAGAGAGCTGGCATCTTACGTTGACCTCACCACCCATTTTAGTACTCAACCTTTGATTCCAACAATGTTCCTGTAAATACCTTCTGATCCCCTCACCCACCAGCTTGAACACAATCCTCTGATTCTGTTGATAGGAAGGGCTTTTCAACTTCCATACTACTCGCTGAAGGGAACACTTCTGAGACTTATTAAAAATAAAAATGATTGGTGATAGCATTCAATAATGCGACTTAAATAATTGATGACAACACTCATAATAATATGAATTAGTGTAACATGTACCAGGCATACTTCCAAGAGTTTTGCATATTAGTATTTGTTTATTAGCTCATTTAATCCTTACAATAATGCCCTGTGGATGGTTATAATTATTTCCTCCATTTTTATAGCTGAGGAAGCTGAGATACTATGGGGCTAACAGAGCTGGGACATGAGCCTGGTCAGTTTGGGTCAAGAAACTCTGCTTAGCTGTTTACCTGTCATGTGGCAATCCTTAAGTATAGACTTTCTGGCCCTATCATTAGCCTTCCCTAAGACAGATGATGTATTTAGTCTTTAATGAATTGTTTAATGTTTTCTATATGTCATGCATAAAATGAATTAAGCAATTAATACATTCAAATAAAGTGAAAGTCCCCCTTTAACCTCCTTTTATAAGGAGGTTAACTACTTCCCCTTTCTCCGGAAACTGAACTACTTCTCCCTTCTCAGGAGATGGCCTTATGCCCAGTTTTGTCTATATCTCTCCCATCCATTGATGTACTGGCCTAAAATGGGCCACCTTTCTCATATACAATGGCAAATATAGTCTCTACATTCCCGGGAGTAGCAAGCCACAATCCTTTGCAGCTAGTGCATGTAGAGGTTATGTTACAGATCACAGGCTCTTGGAATCCCCTATCTTCTGGTGATGTTTGTTCCTGAGTTCCAATTAACTATTCTAAAAATAATTAACTAAATGATCAACTTAACTACCATATGTAGAAAGAAAAGAATATAGTAGAAATGTTAAGTATATACTCAGTCTTTGTATGTGTCAGCAGCAAACATGGAAGTATAGGTAGATGTTATGTGACCTATTTCTATTACTCGTCATAAGACTCTGGCTGCTTTTTCTATCTATCTATCATCTATCTATCTATCTATCTATCTATCTATCTATCTATTTACTAGAGGCCCGGTGCACCAAATTTGTGCATGGGAGGCAGGGGTTTTCTTCAGCCCAGCCTGCACCCTCTCCAATCTGGGACCCCTCCCTGATTGCCCCTAACTGCTTCTGCTTGCCAGTCTGATCACCGCCTAACCACTACCCTGCCAGCCTAATTGATGTCTAACTGCTCCCTTGCCAGCCTGTTTGTCCCCTACTTCCCTCTGCCAACCTGGTCAACCCTAAATGCCCTCCCCTACAGGCTTGATTGCCCCCAACTGCCCTCCCCTGCTGGCCTGATGGCCCACAACTGCCCTCCCTTGAAGGCCTAGAACCTCCCAATGGCCCTCCCATGCTGGCCATCTTTTGGAAGCCATCTTGTGTCCACATAGAGGCAGGATCTTTGACCACATGGAGGCAGACCTCTTGTGTGTTGGAGTGATGGTCAATCTGCAAATTACTCTTTTGTTAGATAGGATAGAGGCCTGGTGCATGGGTGGGGGCCAACTGATTTGCCCTCAAGGATGTCCTGGATCAGGGTGAGGGTTTCCTTGGGGCATGAGGCAGCTTGGGTGAGGGGCCTGTGGTGGTTTGCAGGCCAGCCACATACCCCAGCCACCAAGCAGAGGTTCTGGGATCTGGAATTAATTTATGTTCTATAATTGAAACTTTGTAGTCTGGAGCAGAGCCAAGCCTCTGCTCGCTCTGTGGCGACAGCTAAATCTGTTTGGGTTTATTTAAATTCTATAATTGAAACTTTGTAGCCTAGAGTAAAGGCCTAGGTGCCAGGGTTGCAGAAGCTTGGCTTTCTCCATTGCCTGGGCAACCCTAGCCTCTGCTCTCTCCTGCTCTGTGGCTGCTGCCATTTCTGTTAGGATATATCTTCTATAATTGAAACTTTGTAGCATTGAGTGGAGGCCTAGGCTGGCAAGGGCAGGCAGAAAGCTTGGCGTCCTCCATTGCCAGGGAAACACAAGCCTCCCTCCTGCTCTCAGTGGCTGTAGCCATCTTGGTTGGGGTTTATTTGCTCCTGATTGGCTGGTGGGTGTGGCTTGATCGCAGGTACAGTCAATTTGCACATTATTTTTTTTATTAGATATGATTTATTTATTTATTTATTTATTTATTTATATAATACAATAGCACCATTTATTCAGCATTTACTTAATGTGTTAAGCGACTTATATGTTTTGTTGCATTGATTTCTTAAAACACATCTGTGATGGTAGTATTGTTATTCAGTACATTTTTACAGATGAGGAAGTCGCTGAGGCTTATGAGCTTGGTCAATACTATACATCTACTAAATGGAAGGGTCAAGCAGGTCTGACTTCCAAACACTTGATAATTCAGCTCTACATTGTGCCTTGCAGGCCACAATAATTTGGACTGGAAGGGAAGGAAAGCAAATGTCTGGCTGGTATTTTCAGTTCAAATAAATTATATACTAAAGGAACATCCTGGAAAGCCTCCCTTGGAAACTTTTCAGGGTTATAATGAAAATATTAAGGAATCCATGGCTTTCTCATAGTTGGGATGTACTGTAATTTGGATTCTAAAGCCATCGTTTTATCTGGGTTAATAGCTTGAAGAATCACTAATCTTTTTACTGTCTTAGAACCACATCAACAAAACCTCAGTGATTGCTTCAAAGATCTGTGGTTTATTCTGAGGCACTCACTCAGAAAGAAAGGTGAACTGATCTGACATAGAAGGCTCCACCTTCCCTAACTTGTGGAGAGACTAAGGGCTTGAGGTTCATGTTTATGGGGCTAATAAATCAAAGATGCGAATGGGATGAGCATTTAATAAAGATAGAACTTTCTTTTTGATTATAAATGAAAACCTGAGAGAATGACTTAAGCTGGCTTTAACATACAGTTCAGTGGAATGCTTTTATTATTTACCTATAAATACTTGAATCATATATTTAAGCAGAAAGAAAATTATAAGATAAAACCTTGCACTTAAAAACATTTATAATCCGGTAATCTATGGAATCTGCAACTTAACCAAAAACATGAAGATAGCACTTGAATACAATTTTTAAACATTTACTCAGGCCATTTTTAATTCTGGTCATGAACTGTTCATATACACAAAAATAACATGTTACAACAAGAAAAAAAAATCCGAGATTGTCCCCACAATACAGACGGGACCAGAGGAGTCCGTAAGGAAGGCCAGTGTTGTAGGATAAAGTCTGGGTGGAAGTATTCTTGTTTGTTTTTCCGTGATGACAGAGTGAGCATGGAGTGTGCGTTACATTATTCTAAGACCACATGTGCTTTAGTGACTTGGCACAAGGCAGCTGGCTTACAGGTGCTCTGGCAAGTTGTGACAGGAAGGCTTCTTTTCCTTTGTATTTTTAATATCATGTGTATTAAATGATTTTAATGTGCTTTTTGATGCTGGGGTAGATATCGCAGGCATTCCCTTTGGGCTGAGGAGTTTGTCTTTGAATGAGGTTTCTGGGAATAGGTGACAGTCCCAGTTCCTATCTTGAAAGGATGCTTCGCTGTGGGTTGTGTGGGATTGTTAGCTGAAACAGCTCGCTTTTCCTCTCCATCAAAATTGAGGAAAGGAAACTTAAAGACAAAGAAATGCAAAAAAAAAAATCACCTTAGGAAAGACAGCTTCAGCAATTTGGCTCTGGTAAGATCAGCCAGGCCAAGGCATGTGGGTCAGAAACGATTAGCAAAAACTTCTATAAACAAAGGGCAATTATGCACCTTCTCATCAGTCTAGAAGTGCCCCCATGTTTGCTTTTGAATCAGATGTACACAGCTCTTGTTCTGGAATGCAATCAGCCTACAAGAAAGAGGCAGGTCCTGTAATGATACAGCCCAACATGAACTACTGAGAATGCTGGAGAAGGCATTGGCCTTACCTAGAAGCCTCACTGCTCTGCGGGGACGGTATCTGTTTGGACCGTGGCGGTTTAAGGGCTGCTCTCTTAGCACATGAAATAAAGAGAGGAGGGAGAAAAAAGCAGCCACCCTTACAACTGTGCTGAAATAAAACTGTTCTTTGTTAGATTCTGACCATTCCCCGTTGTGCATTCTCCTTCGATGATGTAAAGTCGTTCGGGTGTGGGAAGCCATACCATGAAGCACAGGAAATAGTTTAAATCTTTGGAAATGTTTTTAAAGTTAAATAAATGGGGAAATGACTACAGTTGAGGTTGCCAACCACTTCGGAGTAATTTTAATTTGTTAATGGCCAGTGTCCCTCTGAAAACATACACAACCAAGACGTACGAATGTAGCCTGCTCCGTGGGTGCAGGGTATGTTTTTAAAGAGGCTGTGGTCAGTTCATTATTTTCTCTCGGACTCAACTGAGACTTAGACAGACTTCTGGAAATCCTTCAGCGAATTAGGTACATCTGACTGATGGGATAGTGTGACTGGGATTTCTAGGTGGATGAGGATAAGCAGATGAGATGTTAAGGGTTTTTGGTAAACAACTATTATTGCCTTCAATAAAACCAATAGACACATGTCTAGGTTGCTTTGATGGAAATGTTGGGCATATTTAGTCAACTGTTCAGATATGACTGCAAAGAAATCATGGGATATTGGTTTTGATGATAAAATATGGATTTAAATTAAGGCAGAGACTGAAGTTTATTTACAGCTGTACTATTCTCTAGGGCAGAAGTGGGTGGCATGCTTACTTGACTGAAAAACAGCAGTTTGTATGAATATCCTCATGCCCACCAACTACTGATAGTGTAGATCTGGGAAAACAGGCTTCTTGGCTTCTTGTTTCTCTTCTGTCTTTACAATTTCCTGACATTTAACTGCTTTGTCTCCAAAAAGTAAGGCAAAGAAGGCAAAGGAATTAATTTCAAGATACTCTTTTTCTACAGATTAGATTCTTAGCCACTCCTCAGTACATGTCATTATTATGGCTTATGGCACATGTCATGTAGTATTAAAACTGTATGATGTTTATATTAGCCTACTAGTCTATTAGTTCCTTAATAGCATTGTAGCGTGTTCAACTCTCTCTTCCAGTACTTAGAAGATTACCTATAAATAGCAGACTCTGCATTAATGATCATTGAATAACGGAATAATAAAAGATCAGTATAAAGGTTAAAATATGGTCAAGTAATTATGTCAACCTATTACTGCGTCTAAGAATGCTTTTTAAAAAATACGCAGTTATATTGAGATATGATTCACATATCATAAAATTTATTTTTCCAAAATGTGCAATTCAATGGTTTTTAGTATATTTACAATGCTGTGCAACCATTATCACTATCTAATTTTAGAATATTTACATCATCTTAAAAAGAAACGTAGCCATTTAGCACTCATTTTCCAAACCTTCCTCCCATCAGGTCCTACCAACCACCAATTTACTTTCTGTCTCTATGGATTTGCCTATCTTGGACATTTTATGTAATTGGAATCATGTAACGTAGGGTGCTTTCTGGCTGATTTCTTTCTGTTAGTATAATGTCTTCAAGGTTCATCCATGTTATATCATGGTTAATACTTCATGCCTTGTATGAAGTTTTAAATTTTTACACACCCTCATCAATGCCTATTATTATCTCCTAGTGGCCCAGTGCATGAAATTTGTACACATGGCGGTGAGCAGGGGGGAGAGGGTATTCCTTAACCCGCCTGCACCCTCTTCAATCTGGGACCCCCTCAAAGGATGTCCTACTGCTGGTTCACAAGGATTGGACCTAAATCAGCAGTCGGACATCCCTCTCACAATATGGGATTGCTGGCTCCAGCCACTTACCTGTCTGCCTGCCTGATTGCTCCTAACCACTCTGCCTGCCAGCCTGCTTGCCCCAACTGCCCCCCCACCCCTGCTGGCCTGCTCACTCCAAACTGCCTTCTCCCCCCCTCCCCCACTGTCCTGATCACCTCCAACTGACTCCTACTGCTTACCCCCAATGGCCTCTGCCATCCCATCCTGGCCTGATCACCCCCTGGTGACTCAAATTCCCAGCCCCTCCTTTTTTTCTTTTTCTTTTTCTTTTTTTCAGTGCCTCCTCTAGCGGAGGCCAGGGCCAGCTGGAGGCAAGTATCTAGGATTTATTTATATTCTATAATTGAAACTTTGTAGCCTTGAATGAAGGCCAGGGCCAGCCAGGGTAGGCAGGAAGCTTGGCTTCCTCCATCACTGGGGGCAACCCAAGCCTCCTGCTTGCTCCAGCTCTGTGGCTGCTGTCATTTTTATTGGGATTTATTTATATTCTATAGTTGAAATTTGTAGCCTTGAGTGGAGGCCAGGGCCAGCCAGGGTGGACTGGAACCTTGGTTCTTCCATCACTGGGGGCAACCAGAACCTCCTGCTTGCTCCAGTTCCATGGCCAGCCACCATCTTGGTTTGGTTAATTTGCATACTCATTCCTGATTGACTAGTAGGTGTAGCTTGGCATAGTGAGTGATGGTTAATTTGCATGTTTCTCTTTTATTAATGTAGATATTTTAAAATTTAGCCATGCTAGTGTACCTAATGTGGTTTCTCTTTGTGATTTTGATTTGAATTTTCCTATTGATTAATGAGGTTGAGCATCTTATTAGGTACTTTTGACCATTTGTATATATTTGGGAAAATGTCTATTTAAATTTGTTCCCCATTGTTTAAATTGGGTTATTTGTCTTTTTATTGTTCAGTTGTAAGAGTTCTTTTTATGTTTGGATGTACATTTCTTATTAGATACATGATTTAAAAATATTTTCTCCCAATCTGTGGGTTTCCTTTTTATTTTTTTGATGGTATCCTTTGAAGCACTCAAGTTTTTAAGTTTAATAAAGTCCAACATATTTAATTTTTCCTTTGATTGCTTATGCTTTAGTTGTCAGAGCTAAGAAACTATTATCAAATTCAAGGTTACCAAGGTTTATACCTATGTTTTCTTCTAATACTCATATAGTTTTAACTCTTAAAATTAGCTATTTAATCCATTTTAAGCTGTTTTGTACTTGGTCTGAGGTAGGCATATAAATTTTTTTCTTTTCTTTTTTACATGTGGTCATCCAGTTGTCCAAGTATGCTTTTAACATATAGTGAATGTATAAGCATCAATTGACAGGTTTTGGGGAACATAATAAAATTTCAATAGCTCACACCCCATTCCACTCAAAACTAATGATACTTTGGATACTGACTTTTGTATTCATTGTAAAGAAAGGCTTTACCATTAACCTTAATAAAAAAAAAAACACAGAGATTATTGGAATGAATCTGCAAAACTATTAGAGACCAAGTCTGATGCCCACATCAAGAGGGCTCTTTGTCAGGTTCTTCAAGTTTGAGAAAGAAAAGAGGGTTTTTGGTATAATCTTATCTAATAAAAGAGTAATATGCAAATTTGACTGCAACTTTGCTACACCCAAAAGCCATGCCCACAGCCATGCCAACCAGCCAATCAGGAGCAGATTATGCAAATAAACCCCAAACAAGATGGCTCCCACCACTGAGAGCAGGAAGGAGGCTTGGGTTTCTCCAGCGAAAGAGGAAGCCAAGCTTTCCACCGGCTGTCGCTGGCCTAGGCCTCCATTCAATGCTACAACGTTTGAATTATAAACAATACAGAAATGGCAGCAGCCACTGAGCTGGAGAGAACAGAGATTTCTCTGGCAACGGAGGAAGCCAAACTTTCCACCTACCATTGCCTGCCTAGGCCTCCACTCTAGGCTACAAAGTTTCAAACAGAAATGGTTGCCACCACAGAGCAAGCAGAAGGCTTAGCTCCACTCCAGGCTACAAAGTTTCAATTGTAGACATAGATTAATCCCAGATTCCAGGATCTATGCTCGGGTCACTGGGGGGCACGGCAAACTTCCACAGGCCCCTCGCCCAGGCCGCCCATCAACCCAAGGCAACCCCCACCCTGATCTGGGACACTCTTCAGGGCAAACCACCTGGCCCCCACCTGTGCACCAGGCCTCTTGTCTATTTAATAAAAGAATAATTTGCAGATTGACCATCACTCCAACATACAAGAGGGCTGCCCCCTTATGGGCACAGATGGCCACCACAAGATGGCCAGCAGGAGAGTGCTATTGGGAGGTTGCAGGCGCTACAAGGGAGGGCAGTTGGGGGCAATCAAGCCTGCAAGGGAGAGCAGTTAGGGGTGACCAGGCCAGCAGAGGAGGGAAGTTGGGGGCAAACAGGCTGGCAAGGGAGCAGTTAGACATCAATTAGGATGGCAGACTAGTGGTTAGTGGGTGGTCAGGCTGGCAGGCAGAAGCAGTTAGGGACAGTCAGGGAGACAGGCAGGTGAGCAGTTTGGAGTCAGTAGTCCTGGATTGTGAGAAGGATGTCCGACTGTCCATTTAGGCCCGATCCCTCAAGGGGTCCCAGATTGGGGAGGGTGCAGGCTGGGCTAAGGGACATCCCCCGCCCCGCCCCCGCCCCCCGTGCACAAATTTCGTGCACCAGGCCTCTAGTAGTATATAAAAGCTACTTAGAAAGGAGATGCACTTCCATATGGTAAAACATCCTCTTTTCTTTAGATAGCTCATCCTGAGACGAGAGTACCTTAATGCCGATCCTCTTCTCTCCCTTCTCAGCAAATTATAATCATTCCTCTTTCAGCAATTGAAATGGAGCACAGAAGGTAAGCAGGACTTTTAGCTTATAAGGTGTGTGCTTCTGGGACAGGAAGAAAGTAATGAAAAAGACTAAGGACTATTGAGCTGGTCCAAAGAAGAAGAAGCTCTTGCTTTGTTAGTGAACATGTGGGATACCCTAAAAGACAGGAACTAGAGTCTCAGGTTGTAGAAAAAAATACAGCACTAGACCTAGTCATTTTCCCAAGTCTGTATGGTTCAATATTGCTATTTGACAGCATAGTAAGAATTCACTGGTACAAATTTGGGGGTTTTGTGTGTGTGTGCCAAACCTGTTTTTTGTTTTGTTTTGTTTTGTTTTGTTTTGAATATACATAGAGATGTGGGAGAGGACCAGTAGGGTGGATGGTAATGTACCTTCTTTCTTTGATCAGATTGGATGCTTGACCTACATCAATGGAACATGCAAAAAGTGTCATTATTCCACCAATTAGGCTTCCCCGCTCCCCTCCGGCTATCCTTTTTGCAGTTCATATCACTTTTTTCTGAGTCAAGGGGCATAGTACCTGGGTTACACCAAGACATCTGGGGAATTGACTATATTCTTTGTAACTTGCATCTTTGATTCTCTCTAAACTGCCTCATTTTCTTCTTGCTTCTCACAGTGCCTCCCCACCTTGTCCTTGATGCAATTCCTCAGATTTTGCATACTTCGGGTTATTAATTCCTCAACAGCATGGCTTACTATCTGTCATACTTCACTCTATTTCATAGTTCCTATGCTTGTTTTCAACTTTGGGTCCTAAGGCTTCTTTACAATTCCTGCAAGAGGAAATTGGGTTGGTGCAGCTCAGTCTTTGTACCAGACCTCCTTCTGTATATCTGGCCATCTTTGAGATTGGTTATCTTTGGCCTCTTGCCATACCCTGATGAGCAGGTTTGTAGACTCATATGACTTACAGTTGGCCATCTAAAGATCATGAAGGCAGGTTAGTCACGTAGAACTCATGGGCATGGAAAGACCTATGATTTTCAAATCTGGAAATTGCCTCATATGGAATGGAAAATAAAAATGTTTAACTTCTGGGTAAGTGTGTATTAATAAAAAAAACCATTCAGGTCTTTTTAAGAGAAAAAAATCAGTAATTTGCTCATTTACATCCACTGATTCAAAGAATTCACAAAAATTTCAGTGTCACTTTATATTTTTATATCTTTAAGAGCTTTGTAACTTTAAGCAAGCGTATTCTTTAATATTAAAGGAGAACTGGAATTCTGTGTTTTGATATTTTGCTTTAATTTTTCTATATAAAAACTCACTTTTTAAAAATATATATGTTTTACTGATTTTTCACAGAGAGGGACAGAAAGTCAGAAACATCGATGAGAAACATCGATCAGCTGCCTCTTGCACACCCCCTACGGGGATGTGCCCGCAGCCACGGTACATGCCCTTGACCAGAATCGAACCTGGGACCTTTCAGTCTGCAGGCTGACACTCTATACACTGAGCCAAACCAGCTTCGGCAAAACTCACTTTTCTATTCTCCATCACCACCCCCTCCCTCCCTGCCCCGCCAATCCCATGTTGGGAAGTCTTTTGAGGGGCTAAAGAATGTTATGGACTTAATTGTGCCCTCCCATTCATATGTTGAAGTTCACACACCCATATTTGGAGATAGGGCCTTTGGGGAGATAATTAAGACTAAATTAGGTCCTAAGGGCAGGGCCCTAACCTAATAGACCAGTGATGGGCATCCTCTTGAGCTTGGTGTGTCAAAATTTGCCAAAAAAACCAAGCATAACTCAGGTGGTGTGTCACTCTGAGAAAAAAACACACATAATTTTGTGATATTTATAGTTTAAATAACAAAAATGTATAATTGTAATACATAACTGTATTTAATAAACCAAAAACTAATTATTTAACTTACCTGCTTAGTGACTTCTTTGTTCATCTGTCAGTTGGTATTTCTGTTGGTCTTGATATTATTTAACTTGTATGGTGTGCCGTGAACTAAGATAAGTGTATGTGGGGGTAATTCTTTAACTAACCTGCCTATTAGTGACTTTTTTTGCTGAATTTCATTGGCTAACCCTTTAACTGAAGGTTGGTATTTTGTACACTTCAAGCCCAAGCAAGTACTCTTAAATTCATCTGTCAATCTGCTTCTTTTATTGGTTTTGATATTAGTTAAGACAAAATAAGGTCTCACAAAAGTACGTAGTGGGAAAAATTGTGAGTAAAGCCATTGCTATATTTTTCAGGGTGCTAAAAGTGTCGGTTCCAGGCACTCCAAATTTCCTGTTCGTACTGGCTCTCCTCTTGATTCTCCAAGCGACACCTTTCCAGATTCTCAAGTTGACAAACACCTGAGCCCAGATGCTGTCTTGAAATTCTGCAAGTTGCATCTCCAAATCATTAATTTGTATCCATTGGAAACCATTTAATTCCAAACTACTAAAGACTACTACATCAGGATACTTAATTATTTTTATGATCTGTTCTCAGCTTCCAAATTGATTAAATCTATCACTGAACTGGTCAAGTAACAAGTCTAAAACATATTGGCACTTTATATGCAAGGGTTCCATTTCATTTTGTACAGCTGCACTGGCTTTCTCAAAATACTTTGTTACTGGAGGAAAATACTTATAAGTTTCAGTTTCTACATATCCTTTGATAATTTTAAGTTTACTTTCAAAAGCTTTTATATATCCAAACAGAGTGTCAATACTTTTGCCAAAACCTTGTAACTTTAAATTTAGTCCATTAATATGAACAGAGAGATCTGTAAAAAATATCAGGTGTTGACCCACTTTTCATCATTAAGCTGTGAAAAGTTTCCCAGATCTTTACCCTCAAGAAATACTTTAATTTCTCTAGTCTGCTGTTGGGTTTCTGTAGAATATTTTTTATTTCAGTCAGTGTATGTTTGGTTTCTCGTTGGTCCTTTTTCATATCCATGAGGGTCTCGCTCATCTCCTCGAGGGTCTTGTTCATATCCTCGAGGTTCTCACTGAGCTTATCAGCTTTTTCTAGGAGCCTCTTGAAATACTTTATCACTGTGGTTTTGAACTCTATATCCAGTTGTTTGTTTTCCTCCATTTCTTTTGTTTGCGATCTTTTTCTTTCTCTTCCCATTTTCACTGCTTCCCTGAGTTGGTTGGGTAGCTTTGTGTACTAGGTGTCTCGACCTCCTCTGTTACTCTTGGTGCACCCCTTTGTGGACTGTGTATACAGCCTTGTTGCAGATAAGTCTTGTTTGCTCTTGGTATCACTGGGAAGAATTGACCTCCAGGCCAACTGACTGAAAGCGAGAGTCAAGTCAAAGATTTGAAATACCAAGAGGCCAAAAACACTCAACTGAAAAAGTAAAAAGAAAAAAGAATCCAAAAATTTGAGGATGATGTAAAAAGCCTCTGGGACAACTTCAAATGCACCAACATCAGAATTATGGGGTTGCCAGAAGAAGAGAGAGAGCAAGATACAGAAAACATATTTGAAGAAATAATGATTGAAAACTTTCGCCACCTGGTGAAAGAAATAGACTGACAAGTCCAGGAAGCGCACAGAACCCCAAGCAAAAGGAATCCAAAGAAGACCACACCAAGACACATCATAATTAAAATGCCAAGAGCAAAGGACAAAAAGAGAATATTAAAAGCAGCAAGAGAAAAACACTTAATTACCTACAAGGGAGTACCCATACACTTGTCAGCTGACTTCTCAACAGAAACTATGCAGGCCAGATGGGAGTGGCAAGAAATTTTCAAAGTGATGAATAATAAGAATCTACAACCAATATTATTCTACCCAGCAAAGCTATCATTCAGAATTGAAGGTCAGATAAAGAGCTTCACAGATAAGAAGAAGCTAAAGGAGTTCATTAACACCAAACCAGTATAATATTATATGAAATGCTGAAAGGTATTCTTTAAGAAGAAGAAAAGGGTATCTGCTTCAGACTAGAGCATGGATGGAATTGGAGAACATTATGCTAAGTGAAATAAGCCAGCCAATGAAAGATAAGTATCACATGAACTCACTCATTTATGGAATACAATGAACACCATAAACTGATGAACAAAAACAGATCCAGAGACAGAAAAGCATTGATTGTCAAACCTCAGAGGGATGGTAGGGGAGGGCGGGAGTAAGAGGAAGAGATCAACCAAAGGACTTTTATGCATGCCTATAAGCCTAATCAATGGACACGGGCACCAGGGGGGTGAGGGCATAAGTGGTGATGGGGGGAAGAGGGGATTGGGAGGGGTAATGGGTGATGAGAACACATATGTAATACCTTAATAAAGAAATTAAAAAATTTTTAAATTAACAATAAAATAAAATGAATAAAAACAGTAAAAAAATAAAATAAAATAAAAATTTTAAAAAAGAAATACCTTAATTTCTTCAAAGCACTGCACAAAGTGCTTAAGAACTTTGCCTCAGCTCAGCCATCTTATATTATTGTACATCAGCAGTCCACTGTAGGTGGAATCAACCTCCAGTAAAAGTGCAGAAAATTCTCGCTTGTGAAGGGGGTGAGCAGCTATTAAATTAACTATTTTTGTAGCAACTGACGTTAAGTTGTTTAAGTCGGTGAATCCTGCCTTGGCACATAAAACCTCCTGATGGATAATACAATGAAAAGGCACAATCAGATGTCCAATAAACAATTCTATAAACAATTTGACAAATCCTACTTTTTCCCCACCATGTTTTGTGCCCCATCTGTCATCACTGACACAACTTTAGAAATATCAATGTGTAGGTCACGGAATGTTTGTATAACAACCTTACATATTTTGCTACCTAATGTACTTGTTGGCACTGATACTATCTTTATCAACTCTTCTCTCATTGTGAGACCATCAGAATATCAACCAATAATGGCCAACTGAGCATGTGATGTGACATCAGTAGTTTCATCAGGAGAAATAAAAAATATTTACAGTTACTTATGTCTCTCTTTAATTGATGTTGTACGTTTGTGTTCAGTGTCATTATTCAGTCTTTTATGATATTTCTACTGAGTGGTAACTCAGATATTCTCTTAATAATTGCATCTTTATTCTTCGTATCGTGAAATAGAACTGGTGTACATCTTAGGAGAATTTCTTTAATAAATTTTCCCTCACTGAGTGCTTTTCCATGCTGAGCTATGGAGTGAGCAATGCTCAAACTTGCAGATGTTAAATTTGTAGAGACTATTATAAATTTAAGGATGGAATTAGATTGGCTCTTATAAAGGTGTAGCTGCCTAGAAATGTATTCCTTCCTTTCATTCTCACTTTTTTTCAAGATCTGGGAATGATTCGTTTCAAAATGTCTATTTATATTCCACATTCTGCTTACTACCGTTTCAGTACATAGAATGCAAAATGATCTGCCATTTTTTTCTATAATGTCATACATCTCAGTCCATGTCTCTTGAAAGGGTCGGCTACTGCTACTACCGCTTCCTTTACTTAACCTTGGTTTTTTATTTTTTGGGGTTCTCCATCAAGTGGGCAGTGACAGAAGATAGAATTAAAGATAGCCTTTTAGCCCTGCAGGCAATTAGGGGTTAACTAGCCTAACTGACCACAAGAAGGCACATGTAACTGTCTTTTAGGAAAGGGCAGGGTTAATAAGCAGAAATAGGGTTTAATAAGGATGCACAACAGTAATAGTAGTGAAATGGAGTCTGCGCTATGCTGCAAAATGATGTTCCTTATATAAATTAAGATGACTGCTGCTATCTCTAATGGCAGGAAATGGCACCCATTGCACAGGCCCTAGCCTCTCCAGGCCTCCCTTTCACTTATCTTGGTAATGATGGTCAATTAGAAATCCACGACACCCGAGAACAGTGGTTATGTGATAGCTGGTAATGGCGATCACAGGTCCCCCAGAGATGTTTCCCCCATGGCATCCAGCTGCTCCATGCTCCACAGGCAGGAAGTGAGGTCAAAGATCCCCACCTGCCTAACTGGAAGTCCCACAACTAGACACTCTGTGCAGGAGTTCTGTTGTTTTTGCCTACAGACCTCCAGCCCAGAGTGTCTACACTACAGCAAAAGTTTCATCCTCGGCTATTGCACCTGGCCATGCAGTAGCTGAGAATGAAACATCCTTCTCGGCATGCGGCCCCATACTTCTCTGTGTGCGACCGCATGAGACCGTGTGTCATCGAAAATGGCTACGCGTGTCAGTGTTGACATGCGTGTCATAGGTTTGCCATCAAGGTAATAGACTAATGTCCTTATTAGGAGAGGAGAGACGCAGAGTTTCCTCTTTCCCCATGTACACACAGAGGAAAGACAGTGTGAGGACACAGCAAGAAAATAATATCTATAAGCCAGAAAGTGGGTCTCACCAGAAACCTACCCTATGGCCTCCTGATCATGGCCTTTTGGCCTCCAGAACTGTGAGAAAATAAAGTTCTGTTGCTTAAACCACCCAGTGTGTAGTATTTTATCGTGATAGCCCCAGCAGATTAATACAAGAAGTGAAGCAAATGTTGATAGTGTAAATCCCATTGATTCCTAATGCAAAATTCAGTTTTATTTTTGTCTTAGTGCTGTGTGAAATGAGCTTAGATAAGCACTCATTTACATGTTTATTGGCAATCTTCTTTTCCCTTTTGCAATGTAACCTGCATAAAGGGAAGACTTACCTATCTTGTTCACTGATACACTTTCAGGCACATAGTAAACAATATCTATTGAATAAATGCATTAATGATAAATGCATAAAGATTTGATTTAGCTGATCATTCTAATTTTTTCATGCTTTTCTCTACATTTGGCTGTTCTGATTTGATCCTTACTTAAGAGCTTCTCCATCACCATCTCCATTAGTAGCTCCTCTTATTTGTAGACATAAAGGTTGGAGATTTAGGTCTCATTTTTGTCCCCCACCTCTTGTAATGGAAGATGCAGTATTGAATGGCGATTAAGAGTACAGATTTTTGAGCCAGATTGGCTGGGTTCAAATACTGGCTTCACCACTTAAATAGTAGCATAAGTTTGGACAAGTGAATTAACCTCTTTCTGCCTCAGTGTCTTAATTTGTAAAATGGGGATAGTAGGTACCTCAAAACGTTGCTGCAAGAGTTAAAGAGTAATATGCGTAAAGCACTGAGATTGGCACCTAGCACATAGAATGTAGATAGCAAGTATTATACAAGGTGGGTCTACAGTTGTGAGCATACAAAACATAGTTTATTCTTAACACTCCTGTTCTTAAGTTACTTACTTGGAGATCATCAAAAGGGAGCTTATTGTTAGTGGGCCTGACCTAATCAGGTGAGCCTTTAAAAAAAGGTGAAGCATCAGACTTGCTCCTGCTGGCCTGAAAGAAAGCAAACAGCTATGGTGTGAGGCTCCCACGGGAGGCACATGGCAAGGAACTGAGAGCAGCCGCTGGGAGCTGAGAGCAATCCCTGACCAGATAGTCAGCAAAAAAATTAGGACCTCAGTCATACAGCTGCAAGGAAGTAAATTCTGCCAACAACCAGTGAGTTTGCAAGAGGATCCTAACCCTCAGATGAGAATCACAGCCCTGGCCAACACCTTGATTTCATCCTGGTGAGACCCTGGCTAACTCAGACCTGTAATTCTGACTTATGGGACCTGAGAGATAATAAAGTGGTGTTGTTTTAAGCTGTTAAATTGTGGCAAGTTGTTACACAGCAGTATAAAATGCATGTACCAATTGCCAAGTTCACTTCTCTATGTTCATGTGGAAGAAGAATCTCACACATTACACATCCAAAAAGCTCTTGATTTCTTTGCACCATCCTGCATTTTCCTTTCCTCCTCTCAGTAGGTTGCTGAGGGCTGAAACCTAGAATGATCTTAATGCCTCTCTCTTTTACATACAATTCACCAGCTAATCCTATAGCTTCTGTCATAAAAAGTATAGCCTGCGTTTGACTATTTCTCACTACCTCCAGTGCAGCCACCCTGGTCCAAGCCACCGCTATCTTTTGCCTGGACTCTTACAATAGCCTCTCTCTGCTCTCCAGATAGCTTGCAGTCACAGTAAGTGTTTTAATATAAATCAGGCCATGCCACTCTGTGCAGGATCCACCAATGACTTCTTATAATCCTACCTAATAAAAGAGTAATATGCAAATTAACAATCACTTTGTGATAAAGATGACAGCACCCATAGCCAATAAGGAAGGAATATGCAAATTGATGTGGCAAAGATGCCAGTGCCAGTCGGAGCCATGGAGCTGGCGGGAGCAGGCAGGAGGCTTGGCTTCCTTGGTCACCCCAGCTGGCTCCATGGCCATTTGCCCAGACAAAGCCATAGTGGTAGGGCCAAGGCATGGGCAGTTAGGGGTGATTAGGCCAGGAGGGAAGGGAAATTGGGGGCGAGCAGGCTGGCAGGGGCCAGTTGGGGGGCAAGCAGGCTGGCAGTGGGGAGGCAGTTGTGCATGATCAGGCCATCAGGAGAGGCAGTTTGGGGCAACCATGGCAGCAGGGGGGGGGTTAGTCCGAAATGAGCAGGCCAGTAAGGGGACAATTGGGGACATGCAGGCTGGCAGGGTGAAGTTGGTGGCGAACAGGCTGGTGAGGGGGCAGTTGTGGGCAATCAGGCCAGCAAAGGGCGCAGTTGGGGGCAAGCAGGCTGGCTGGCAGAGTGGTTAGGCATGATCAGCAGGTGAGCAGTTAGGAGCCAGTAGTCCTAGATTGTAAGAGGGATGTCCGACTGCCAGTTTAGGCACAACTCCACAGGGATTGGGCATAAACTGGCAGTAGGACATCCTCCAAGAGGTTCCAGACTGGAGAGGGTGCAGGCTGGGCTGAGGGACACTCTCCACAACCCCTCCCCCCATGCACAAATTTTGTACACCAGGCCACTAGTACTCATAATAAAACCCAGAGTCCTTTCAGTGACCTCAAAGCCCCATATGTCTTGGTCCCTGCCTACCTTTGATCTCACCTCCCACCATCATTCTTCAGCTACACTGGTCTTCTGATTTTCCATTATGATGCCAAGCAAGATTGCATTATAGGACCTTCACCCTTATTTTTCCCTGTGCCTGGAACATTCCACCCACATCTTCCATGACTCCTTCCCTCACTTTATTAAGATTTCTGCCCAAATGTTACCTCCTCTGGCAGACTGCCCTGATGGCCATATCTAAGAGAGCCAACCTCTCCCTTCCCCTATCATTGCCTGTTTGTCTTCGTTGCACTTAGCATTCCCGACATTGTTATACTAGTATACACTGTTTTTTCTCGTGATTTGTTTCCGTATTTGCTTACCGCCTGTTAGATATCCACGGTTAGATATAAGTTCTACCAGGTAAATACTTTAACTGGATCATCACTCAATCTTCAGGCCTTCTCCTAGTGTCTGGCATACATAAGTAGGCACTTATATAAATGTTATTGAATTAAGACCATAGATAAGTATTTGATAAGTTTGCATTAGAAGCAGAATTGAAACTTCATCTTTCCCAAGAAAGTACTGATTGTGATACCTGTTAAAAGCAGTAATTGAGTAAAATGTACTTTATGGAATTGAGAGATATTTGTGCTATTAAATTACATGGTGTTTTAGAGAAGTTTAATGCTATTAGAACATTACTGATGATATTGCTGATGCCATTTTTTGCTGATGTAAGGTTATGGGAGTTAAACTCCAAGAAAGTCTTATTCTCATGATGTTCTTTCTCTCCTTTTTTTTCTTTTTGGCAAGGAAGAAGTGATTTTAATAATCCAAATGCTGAAATACAAATTGTAGCTCTGATCAAGACAGACATGAAAATGGGGCTGTGATGAGACCATGTCCTAGGTCAAACATAAACCACCTTCCTAATCAATGGCAAAACACACACACACACACACACACACACAAAACGCACAACAATCTAGAAACTATCTAACATTTATGTGACATGGCAAATGGAGTTGTTTAGAGCTCATCTCATATTTTAGATATCTAGATGGATCAAAAATTAAAGTTTCAGCACAACAAATAGATGTCATTACAATGAAGTTTGAGATATTGGAAAGATTTTCCCAGTATAAGAGGGACTTAAGTGATCCAAAATGTATCCTTTTTTAAGGCCAGTATTTCAGGTTTATCTTACATGTATCAGTTCACATGTAGAGATATGTTTATCTCATTTCTTCTTTTTTCACAATGAAGCTTATATTAAAGATGTTGGTAAATGGTCTTCACCAGGCTAATATTAGCTTCTCTGCAATTTAAAATGTGGCATATTGAGAAGAACTAAGATGGCGGCAAAAGCAAAACACCTATCTTGGCGTCATAATCAGCAATTTTAATACTACAACTTAACGAAAAAACAAACACCTTCCAGAATCACCAGAAAGCTCACCGAGTGAAAATTCCACAAATAAAAGTGAAGATAAGACACTGGGACTCGGAGGAGCGGCGGCGAACAGCGTTGAAAGATTCGCACGGAGAGAGGTTTGGAGTGCACGCCACGGAGAGGGCAGGAGGCTAAAAACCGGCCAGTTTTCTCCAACGGGGAGACAAAGGCGTCCCACTGGACTGATTCTCCAGCTCTGGGTGAAGTCCAGAGAACCCACTATCACACGGGGTGAAAACTGGAAAGTGGGAGGGCATGCGGAAGCTTGGGTGCTGCCGGGTCTCCCGGCTTGTGGAAAGGCAGCTCGCAGGAACAGCTCGGCTGCGTGACGGCGCAGAGAGCACACCGCGACTTGCCTCTCATTCGGAAAACCGTCAGACTGCTTTGTTTTACTACCCTGGGTGAGACATTGCGCATGCAGACTCATTTTGGGAAAGTCTGAATTCCCAGGCAACCAGCAGCTGGTGGAGCTCCGTAGCGGCTCTCTCTCAGAGGTGCTGGCGGCCATTGCCCCTGGCACAGAGTCCCTGGGGCCGCATAGGGCGGAGCTAATGCTATCTGCTTGGCCCGGAGACTCCGCCCACCCAACCTGAGCACAGCTGAGCTTCACAGACAATTGGCCTGGAGGTCAACCCTCCAAGTGCTAGCAACGATTAACTGAGCTTAACTTCAGCAAGACTGTGCAGCCCATATCCACCTCAGGTAACCGGGGAGGCTGAGCCACTATCCCCAGTAGGAAGTCTACCACACAAAGCTAATTGACCAACTCAGGGAAGCAGCCAACATGCAGCAACATGGAAAGAAATCAGATGTGAAAGAAATGGAGGGAAAAAAAAGACTGGACATGGAATTCAGAACCACGGTTATAGGGTTTTTTAAGAGGCTCCAACAAAAGATCGAGGCCTATAAGGAAATAAGCAAGACCACAAAGGAAATGAATGAGTCCTACAAGAAAATGAACAACACCCTCCAGGATATAAACGAGAGCTGCAAAGAAATTATCAAGACCAACGTGGAAATGAATGAGTCCTACAAGGAAATGAAAGAAACCCTCAAGGATATAAAGCAGACTCTCAAGGATATGAAAAAGGACCAACCAGAAATTAAGCATACACTGACTGAAACAAAAAATATTATACAAAGACCTGAAAGTGCCCTGGAGCACCCCAAGAACCAAGTTAAAGATTTGAAATACAAAGAGGTAAAATCCACTCAGCTGAAAAAGCAAGAAATCAAAAGAATCCAAAAAATTGAAGATAGTGTAAGGAGCCTCTGGGACAACCTCAAGCATACCAACATCCGAATTATAGGGGTGCCAGAAAAAGCAAGAGGCCAAGACAATGAAAACCTATTTGAAGAAATAGTGACTGAAAACTTCCCACACCTGGTGAAAGAAATTGACTTAGGAGTCCAAGAAGTGCACCGAACCCCAATATATAGGAACCCTAAGAGGACCACACCGAGGCACATCATAATTAAAATGCCAAGAGCAAAAGACAAAGAGAGAATATTAAAAGCAGCAAGAGAGAAACAGTTGGTTACCTATAAGGGAGCACCCATACGACTGTCAGCGGATTTCTCAACAGAAACGATGCAGGCCAGACGGGAGTGGCAAGAAATATTCAAAGTGATGAATAGCAAGAATCTACAACCAAGATTACTCTATCCAGCAAAGCTATCATTCAGAATTGAAGGTCAGATGAAGTGCTTCGCAGATAAGAAAAAGCTAAAGGAGTTCATCACCACCAAACCAACATTATATGAAATGCTGAAAGATATGCTTTAAGAAGAGGAAGAAGAAAAAGGTAAAGATGAAAATTATGAACAACAAATACACATCTATCAACAAATGAACATAAAAATCAAGTGAATTGATAGGCTGTTGAACAGGATAGACTGGTGAATATAACAGAGACATGGACATAGAGAGGGAATGGACTGACAATTCTTGGGGAGAAAAGGGTTGTGGGAAGTGCAGCAAGAGACTGGACAAAAATCTAGCAACAATGGGAGAGGACAGTGGGGAGGGGGAGGTGAGGGTGGAGGGTGGGATAGGTACAGGGTGGAGGGAAGCTATAGGGGGATAAAAAGGGGAAACAATGTAATTAATAAACTGAACAATAAAGATAAAAAAATTTAAAAAAATAAAAAATAAAATAAAATGTGGCATATTGACTATGAGAAAAGCCATTGCTCTTTTTCTTCTAATATGTTAGGTTTCTACTCTTTGAAACTATTTTATCTGCTCCAATAATATACTTGTTTCTTCTTTGCTAAAGGTTCATCTCTTGGCTGAGTGGATACTTTTTAAAAAACATATTTTATTAATTTTTTACAGAGAGGAAGGGAGAGGGATAGAGAGTTAGAAACATCAATGAGAAAGAAACATAGACCAGTTGCCTCCTGCATAACCCCTACTGGGGATGTGTCCGCAACCAAGGTACATGCCCTTGACCAGAGTTGGCCCTTCAGTCTCCAGGCCTACGCCCTATCCACTGAGCCAAACCAGTTAAGGCCGTGGGTACTTTTTAAACAAAGTAAATATCTCTTAATTTATGAAAGAAATGTTGTTTGTGATTTAGAATGTGTGATCAAGCAAAAAAAAATTCAGCTTTCTTCTAAATTGTCCTCAAACAAAAAAATACAATTTAATAATTGTTTAAGCTTTAAAGTAGATATAAAAATATTTACCGTTTACTAAAAAGAGAATTTTTGTTAAACTCTAGACAAGTTTGGAAGTATGCTGTGAATTCAAAATCTGATATGCTAAAATAACACATAAATATTTTAGCAGGGATTTTGGTCCTAATGGCCAGGAGATAGCTGTAAATCTGCTATACTACAAAGCTCTCTTGTTTGACATCTTCAGAGCGCCAACTATTAGGGTATTAAAAACTCCTCTTGCCCAGATTACTATTAATACGAATCTGGATGGAATCGTATCTAATAAAAGAGTAATATGAAAATTTGACTGCACCTTTGCTACACCCAAAAGCCATGCCCACCAGCCATGCCCACCAGCCCATCAGGAGCAGATTATGCAACTAAACCCCAACCAAGATGGCTGCCGACACTGAGAGCAGGAGGAAGGCTTGGGTTTCCCTGGCAACAGAGGAAGCCAAGCTTTCCACCTGCCTTTGTAGTCCTAGGCCTCTACTCAATATTACAACATTTCAATTATAAAAGATATAGAAATGGCAGCAGCTACTGAGCTAGAGAGAACAGAGGCTTGGGTTTCCCTGGCAATGGAAGAAGCCAAGCTTTCAGCCTACCGTTGCCGGCCTAGGCCTCCCCTCTAGGTTAAAAAGTTTCAAACAGAAATGGCTGCCGCCTGAGAGTGAACAGAAGGCTTGACTCTGCTCCAGGCTACAATGTTTCAATTGTAGACATAGATTAATCCCAGATACCAGGGCCTCTGCTTGGGTTTATGGGGGTGTGGCTGTCCTGCAAACCTCCACAGGCCCCTTGCCCAGATTGCCCCTCACCCCAAGGGAACCCCCACCCTGATCTGGGACACTCTTCAGGGCAAACCAGCCAACCCCCACCCATGCACCAGGCCTCTATCCTGTCTAATAAAAGAGTAATTTGCAGATTGACCATTACTCTAACACACAAGAGGTCTGCCCCCATGTGGTCAAAGGTCCTGCCCCCATGTGCACACAAGATGGCCACCACAAGATGGCCAGCAGGGGAGGGCAGCTGGGAGGGACCAGGCCTGCAAGGGAGGGCAGTTGGGGGTGATCAAGCCTACAGAGGAGGGCGGTTAGGGTTGACCAGGCCAGCAGAGAAGGAAAGTTGTGGGCAAACAGGCTGGCAGGGGAGCAGCTAGACATCAATTAGGCTGGCAGGGCAGTGGTTAGAGGTTTATCAGGCTGCCAGGCAGAAGCGGTTAGGGGCATTCAAGGAGGCAGGTAGGTGAGCAGTTTGGAGCCAGCAGTCCTGGATTGTGAGAAAGATGTCCGACTGCTCGTTGGACATCCCAATCACTTTCGGGATTGGGCCTAAACGGGCAATTGGACATCCCTGGAGGGGTCCCAGATTGGAGAGGGTGCAGGCTGGGCTAAGGGACATCCCCCAGCCCCCATGCACAAATTTTGTGCACCAGTCCTCTGGTTATTTAATAAATATGTCATAGCTGTGTGGTTGTTACATGCATGTCTTCACTTTGACTGCATTCTGCCTTCTTCAGTTTTACACATGGATAAAAATTATGGTCTGTTTCATATGAAGGTGGCTTTAGTTCTAATTGAATGAACATTAAAAAAATTATTTCATAAATGTCAGTGCTGTGCCAATGTCCTATAAAAATCCCAGTTATTTAGTCAGAGACAAGGCAATATTTTTAGATTACAGAATTCATGGTGACCAGAAAGAGACTCAGTTTAAATAGTTAAAGCATTAGCCAACCAAGTGATAAAAGGATTTTAAGAACTCTCTCAGCTGCACTGACACCACACAATAGCAGTTGCTTTAGGAGAGATGGAAGCGATACAAGCTTCCAGGAACTAACTGGCTGGGAGGAAATGTTCACAGATATACTCAAGAAGATTACCAGTAATGCTCCCTTCACCGTCCCACTCCCACTCATTTCACAGATGAATAAAGAGCTATTTGTTGTAGTTTGCTATTTGTAAAATAAGGGAAAACAAACCAAAAAGCTCTAGTTTGGTCACAGGTCATTCTGCAGATGAATAACCATAGTAAAATGTGTTCAGATATGATGAGATACAATGATAGCCATCCACAGTGTTCAAAGGAATCGTTGGATCAAAATGCCTCAGAACCCAGTGCTACCCTGTTTTTCCATTAATCTTCATACTACTCCTGTGAAGGGTGGAAGCCATGATCTCCATTTGATAAATAAAAACACTGATGTAAGCAGAGAGCTGAAGATTTTCCAAATGTCACAAAAATATCCAGGCAGGCCAAAACCAGTCTGGCTCAGTGGATAGATTGTCTGCCTGCGGACTGAAATGACTCAGGTTCGATTCCGATCAAGGGCATGTACCTTGGTTGTGGGCACAACCCCAGTAGGGGGTGTGCAGGAGGCAGCTGATTGATGTTTTTCACTCATCAATGTTTCTAACTCTCTATCCCACTCCCTTCCTCTCTGCAAAAAATCAATAGAAAAATATTCAGATAGGAAAATGGCAGAATAATAAAGATTTAAAGACATCCCAAATATTGTTAGCCCACAATGATAATCTATCTGAATAGAAATGGGATAGACACTATGGATTTATGTTGTCCTCTTTTATGAGAATAAACTTTTTTCCCCCTATTCTTTACAGGGGATCTGGAAGGATTTTAAAAGGAATTTGGTTTTTAATTATGTAAAATGTTAGCTTTTAGAATTAAAATTTGAATAGTTGGGCAATGTCAATTATTAAAGTGCCACCATATGCGTTTGTGATTATCTAAGCCCTCATTCTCACACCTGGACTGATCTCAGCACAGCTCCTCCAATCATTCCTCTCAGATCATTTCTGAGCTCGGGATCTTTCATAGTTGGCTTATTGGAAAATACCATGTCTTAGCTAATGCATTTGGCTATCAGGACTCTTCACTAACTCTCATTTGTCAACATTCATTCCCCCAGTAAGTAAATGAATATTCATTAACAATCTATGTATATGAGGCACTGTGTTAGTTGCCTCTTATTCAAAGTCATATAAACCACCATTTCTGTCCTTTGAGAAACTCACACATTAGTAAAAGACTAAACAGTTAGTTCACAATGTAAACAAATAAAATAATGCATTGAGATATGAGAGGACTGTGTTTATACATTATGAAAAAAAAAGAGAATTAGAGATAATTAGCATGAAAGGAATTTAAATATTGAAGGGAAAAAGGATTTGGATAAAGTTTTAGGTAAGTGTTATTTATCATAGGCTATTTATCCTAGAAAAGAGTTAGAAGTATTTTAAGCAAATATTCTAGAATGGGAAATAGGTTAAATAATTATGATACATTCATAGATTGGAACATTAGGGAGTTTGAAATGCACTATTCCTAGCCTCTTCATGGCCTCTCTAGGAGCGAGATGGCATCTTCTTCCTTTCCACTGAATGCAATATATGAAGTGTCTGAGAATGGATTTCTGTGTGACCTCTTCGTGGCATGGTAGGTAGAGTTTACTTTCTACTTCCTTCCCAGGTGCTTTCTGGGTGTTGCAGTTTTTGAATGGTAGAGAGATACTTAGGGGAATCAGACATGCACTGTTCTTTCCACAAAAAGTAATAATCACTTGGAACAAGTATAGTTACTAAATTTTGTGTTTGGAATGTGCGTTAGAGCAGACTCACAGTAAAAAACAGAAAAAGGGATCTCTTATTGACTCATAGGTAGGTATAGCTTGATTATTCTTACATCTAGTTTTCATCATCCAGTCTTCTAATAAGTGGAATTTTTTTTCAGATTCTGGCAATAGCTTGAATGATAGTGCTGTTTTTCACTATAGTTGTTGGTTTTCATCTTTTCCCTCTTCTGAATCATTGTAGGTATTTAAAGGGAAGTTTAGGATAACTTTTTTAGGGACCCATGGCAACAATATTTAAAACTTACTGTTTTATTTGGTTTGCAATTTTTAAAAAATTCCTGCAAATTGGACATTTATTATCTACTTTGTCATGATTTCTACTACTTCCTACTATCTTAAAATGACATTCATTTATTTAAGTTACCTTCCAAGCCACTGATGCTGTGTTTGCTATCCCATCCTTGTTTTATAGGCCTACCTAACAGAAAAGTTGGGGGAGGGGGAGGGGAAGAAGGGAGGATCATCTGAACAGATTTTTTTTCAGGGATTTGTAACATTTCCAACTTAGAAACCAGTAGAAATCAGTAACAAATTAATACAGGGAACTCTTAATGAATCATAGCATTTTACATTCATTCCTAATTAAAGAGAGGGAACTCCTTCAGCACCTGTAGAGTCTGTTTTTAGTCCTGAATGGGAGAAAGGAATGTGAGGCTTTACAGAATCAATGTTTGAAAGGAGAAGGAAACGCAAACTATAAGGAGTGACATGTAATGGGAATCTCGCCAAGTCATAAAACATTTTAGGCCAGGCACTGGGCCCAAGTCAACTAGCTGGATCCTTCATGGTTCAGATCCTCTTCATTTCTCACCCTCCATCCTGTTAGTCAACTCTGATGTGTTCCAAACTTCCCGAAACGGAAATGGAATCCCAGAATGTGAGGGATTTCTTAGGGGCACCACCCTAATTTTGGAAAGAAGCAAGACTTCAGATTCCACACCCTCTCCTGGAAAGTGCATTTCAGATTTCTTTCTAATAGCCTAGGGGATGCACGTGACACTAGGGAAGACCTAACCCATCATGCAGAGGAATCCCAAACATTGAACCCTCTGGTCTCTTCTGGTAGAATTCATATTAGATTGAAATATTTTAGGAAGTATAGAAGAATCTGCTATTTTTATTGATCAAATAATTCATTTTACCTAAATTATTAATCTCTTTTGTTTAAAAATATTAAAACAGAATGGAGATTCCGACAGGTAGTTAAACACACACACACAAATATTGGAATTTGTAGGTATTAGTTAGGATTTGTTAATGTGCACTTTTTACAACCACCTCAGCTGATTCTGATGCAGCTGATGCACTGACCACATCTTAAGAAGCACTACGACTTTATTCACACTTGAAATGTGTCTGCAAACTTACCACTGTGTACTTAAAAATTCTTTATTGTTGAAGTATTACATATGTCCTCTTTTCTCCGCCATTGACCTCTTCTTGCCTGCCCTGCTATCTCCCCTCTGCCCCAGGCCTTCTATTGTAAATTGTGCTGCTATGAACATAGGGGTGCATACATTCTTTTTGATTGGTGTTTCTGGTTTCTTAGGATATATTCCTAGAAGTGAGATCACTGGGTCCAATGGGAGTTCCAGTTTTAATTTTTTTGTGGAAACTCCAAACTATTATCCATAACGGCTGTACCAGTGTACATTCCCACTTGCAGTGTACTAGGGAACTTTTAATTGTCCTTGATTATAAGGGAACTAGTGTCAGTGTCAATGGGTTATGTATATATGCATACAAGTTCTTTGGTTGATTTCTTCCCACTTACCCACCCTCCCCTGTCTTCCCTCTGAGGTTGCACAGTCTATTCTGTGCTTCTAAGTCTCCAGATCTACTTTGTTATTCAGTTTGTTTTGCTTCTTAGATTCCACATATGAGTGAGGCCATGGGATATTTAGCTTTCTCTGACTGGCTTATTTCACCCAGCATAATACTCTCCAGGTCCATATATGCTGTTGCAAATGCTAAGAGTTCTTTTCCTTTATAGCCACATAGTAGTCCACTGTGCAAATGTACCACAGTTTGTTTTTTTATCCACTCATCTACAGATGGGCACTTGGGCTATTTGCAAATCTTAGCTATTGTAAATTGTGCTGCTATGTACATAGGGGTGCATACATTCTTTTTGGTTGGTATTTCTGGTGTCTTAGGATATATTCCTAGAAGTGAGATCACTGGGTCAAATGGGAGTTCCATTTTTAATTTTTTGAGGAAACTCCATACTATTCTCCATAGTGGCTGTACCGGTATACATTCCCACTAGCAGTGTACTAGGGGACTTTTAATTGTCCTTGATTATAAGGGAACTGGCTAATGTAAATATTCGAATAATTCAGAACTTTTATCTTAGTCATTGATTCCAACATTTTCCCAAATCTCCACCTGACAGAAAGGGTTCTTCACTTGAACAAGGAGCAGAAGCAAGTATCACTGATCATCTATCAACTGCACATTTATCCAAGTTCACTGTTGAGATCAGTTAGGCTTCGTAAGTGTTAGAGTTTCAAGAGTACAAAAATTCAGAGAGAAAAATAGTTTATTAAAAGTAATTTGGAATGTGAGTTTATTTGTTATAAAATGAGAAGAGCAATAGGAAGAAATGCATTATGTCTCATAAAATTTGTCTATGCAACTAGTCTGATTCCTCACCCCCCCCCCATCCCCGCCTCCGCCTCCAGTCCCTGACATATGGGCACTGTAATTTATCAGGTTTCATGACTGCTTGAAAGCCAAGGGCCAAATCTGTGACTATAGCTCTTTATGGAATGTACATTTGTATTAACTCCATCCCTGGCTCCATTTTAAAGCCATATCCTTGTTTTTCTTTCTCATCCATTTTTTCCCCAAATAGAAATATCTTTATCATTTAATTCAATTATGAAGTCAATTCATGCTCCAACTAACAACACTTAAACAATATTGAAAAGCAAAGTAAAACCTGAAATATCCCAATAATCTCTCCCTGGTCCTTACTCCTAGGGAATGTTACTGTTCTCACCTAACTCTCAGTGAGAAATTTTGATTTCTTTTCAAACAGCTGTCTTAATAAGCTGCCTTAAATTCTTCTGGAACATAGCATGCACAACTAAATGAAGAATGAAAGTGTTTTTAATAGTGCTTCACAATTTACAAAGCACTTTCTACAAGCTTTAGTTCATTTGATTTTATAAACAAAACTCAGCAGTTTCTTTTAAAACATGTTCATTTTATTATTGCCAAAAATCTTGTTGATTTGGTTGAATTTCATTTATTTGCTAGTACATGGTTTTTGCAAGTCCAGAAAAATAAAAAAAACCCTGTAAGTCATTTTTCCAACTTTTTCCACATTCTTCCCAGTAGATAGTTGTATCTCAGAACAAGAAGGACAGCATATATGAATACATTGAGCAGTGGAACAGGTAAAAAAAGAAAACAAATCAGCCATTGGTTGGGGGTCCAAAGTAACAATTGCTTTCAAATCATGATTTATATCACAATTTGTTTTAATTCTGCTTCTATAAGGACTTGTTTTACTAAGTCATTAAGGAGAAGCAAACAGAATTCTGTGTTCCCATGTGTTTATTTTCATTGTATGATTTTCTAGAACTATCCAGACACTCAGTGTTGATTTTCCAATTTTTTTCTAGTGAACTGAAAGGAATTGTGTCCATATATACATTAATATTTCCTCCAGAATGAACTGAATGGAGTTATAACTTATACTGCCGCCTTCTATAGGTGCCTCTAGGGAAACTGAGGATGTTAACTTCGTCCCAGAGGACAGAGGCTGCTTTCCGGTGATTATAAAAAGCAGAAACTCTTGATGTCCAGTCATAGGCAACAATAGAAGTGTGGAATGTTGTTTAGTACATAGACGATAGTACTTTGCTTTTCTTGTGTTTGCTAAAATGATTTTATAAGACGTAGAAACCAGCTCTCAGGACTTATTTGGGAGGTTTTGTAACACAGGGGACCTAAGATGCTGAGTACAGGGTAAGTACTGTATTTCATCTGCCAACTTTCTAGAATGCCTACAGTGCCTGGGGGCAGAGACAGCATGACTGGATGACGATGTAATGAAACAAAACATACCCTAACACACAATAAACTTGGGTTCCAAATAGTATTATTTTAAATATGAAACTTTATTTTTTAAAATATATCTTACTGATTTTTTTACAGAGAGGAAGAGAGACGGATAGAGAGTTAGAAACATCGATGGGAGAGCAACATCGATCAGCTATCTCCTGCACACCTCCTACTGGGGATGTGTCCGCAACCAAGGTATATATCCCTGACCAGAATCGAACCCGGGACCTTTCAGTCTGCAGGCCGATGCTCTATCTACTGAGCCAAACTGGATAGAGCTCAAATGGCATTATTTTATGTGAGAACAAATTCCTATAATAAAATATTGAAAACTGACTGAGAATTACCTACTAAACCACAAATACTTTCTGTGTAGTAAATTATATTTCAGAGCCTGCCATATCAGCACTTTAGAAATAAGGATTCTGATCATTGAAACACTCTGATCAGGGCTGTAGGAAGCTAGTTATCAGTACAGAATCAGTGTTTGCTTCTCATAGTCTCATCGATGTGATTTGCATTAGAATGTGTTCAGTGGAGTTCATCAAACATTTATTGAGTACCTACTGTGTGGAAGGTGGTGGGGATACAAACATGTCTATAACAGGATACCCTGTTTTCAAAGGGCTTATGAAATAAAAGAATAATTATTTTGGAGATATAAATTTCTTTCCTAAATGCATCTTGAAAAACTTAATTGTGCATTTTGAGAGAATAGGGATATTTTTCTTTTTTAAAACATTTTCATAATGGCTAGAAGAAAATGGAAACTGAGTATTATTGTTGACAGACTAATTGACTTATGAAAAAATTGTTGCCAAGTTCAGGTAAACAGTTTTCAAGGTCCCCAGAGAAGATGAATGGAATTAATATGTCTGTTTCTAAGTAATTTTTTGATTCCTTTATAATCTCTGTTGTCCTTTGCTGTATAATTTGGACAAATCCTTCAACACATGGAGAAAGAACAGCCATTTTTTTAAAAAAGGTTATTATTATATAAGATTTTCTGTGTCATAAAACCACACCCAATGGGCCTCACCCGGAGGAGCTCATATATGTTATTAGACTCAGGAATGTTAAGTGTGTTAGTTTCGGTCCCTGTTGGGCAGTCATATGACGCAAACGGTGACTCTGAAGCCATAATATATGGTTTAACCTCTTAACAGCTTGTGATGTCATTTTTTATGTGGTAAGAAAAACAAATGCCGTCACATTTTATATTTGAGACTCCCGCAAGCCAACGTCAAGAGATTAAGTATGCACGTTACTAACACACTGTCGTGAATGCAGTCAGATGTGTGCCAGGAAATCAGTGTGACCTTAAGCACTCCTCAGTAACTCGTTGTTATAGAATGGCAGGATAAGTCTGCTGATAAGTTATAACCCTCACGAGACACTAAGTTTTCCCCTTAGAAGGAAAGAGGTAACTTTAAATATTTTGATCTCAATGTCAATTTAGAGAACTCTGTTCATTCAGTTTCAACTAGTTTTAATGCTCATAATTTAAAAATCCAGAAACACAGTAGCTAATACTAAATAAAAATCTGAATGTTCACAGGAAAGACAAAATTAAGACGGAGATTAAATCGGGGCAGGGAATAAGTGAAACCATGGACTTCCAGGGTTTGCTTTCTGGAAATATGGCTTTGAGTCATTTCTGTGAGATATAAACATACTACTTTATGTTTCCTATCATTTTTATTATGCACATAATTTAAGAGTTTGTAATAGTCAGAGCCACATGTCCCTATGGACTGGAATACTGTTGAAACAGCTTCACTCAAGCAAGGCGACTTTTAACTGTATAATTCAGTACGTATATTTTCTTTGAACAGAGTTTGTGGTATTCAGCTTGTCAAAAACAAACCTTGTGTTTGACTGAACAGCTTTGCTTAGTGTTTTGCTTGTCTACCGAGGCAAATAAAGGCTGACAAGAAGGGCATTTCTAGCTAGGTAAAGACCAACAGCAGAATGAAGCAGGAAGTGTCAGTTATCAGAAAGTGCCTTTCTTGCTGGGCATTTTATAATGTACACGACATGCTAACTTGAACTAATTTAGATCAATCTCAACTCTGTATAACAGAATGTGCACCTCCCCCTTCCTCTTGTTTTTCAGTATTTAGGGAAAATGTAACTTGTATTATGGTGGATGTTCTGTAAATATTATCTGTTATTTACTTTTTGATTTGGGGAAAGTTCAAGGTGATAATGAGAAACATAATCAGTCCTATATCAAACTTCATTATATTTTTTAGAAGAAGGAAGGGATATTGTAACATTTTATCTTTTCAATAATTATATGACATGAATTTTTACTTGAAGTTTGGCTAGGAATTTACACGATTAAGGAGTTTTTTATTCTGTTAGTGGATTCTGTCCATTCATTTAAATGGCCAGCCAATCATTTATTTTTTATTTTTATTTTTAGGAACTTCTATGTTCCTAGGGCATTTGTTGCACTTGGATGAGGGTCAATAACATATATATGTCCCCAAAGAGCTTGTAGTTTGTGTTTACCTGATGGTTAATGTCTGAATTGGCTCGCAGAAAGATATGGCATATGATATAAATTCATCCATGTATTAACTCAACAAATTTTTATTTTGTCAAACATGATGTGCTGGGCATTTGGTCTGGGCAGGCATTAAATCCACAATGGTGAACTTCCCCTGTAGAATTTACAACCTAGTGAGAAAGAGAAATACATTTTGGTGAATCAGTCACAATAATAAAAATATGATTACTAATTAGAATCAGTTTTCTGAAGAAAAATAATACAGATATATAAATAAGGAATACAGATATATCTCAACCCAGATATGAGAGCAGCTCGGTAGTTAACTAGATAAGGGGACTGGGAGGAAAGAGGATGGCGTGTCTAAGAGCAGTGTTCCTAAGAGGACCAAGCCAGTGTCTGAGAAGCATCCAAAAAGGAAGGAATGATTGACTAGGACACACGGTTTCGCTAGAGAGGACAAGTAAGAAGAGGACCCGCCCATGTTTACTGGACTTGGCAGTGGGGGGACTGGTGACCGGGGGGGGGGGGGGGGGGGGGGGGGGGGGGGGGGCGGTAGGCTCTGTGTCTGGAGAGTGGTGATGGCCACACTCTGAGTTGGATGTGCTGAGGGTGAACCAGGAAGGGAGGAAGGTAATGCCGAGTATAAATAAACCTTCAGTAATTACGCTTGTGAAGGAAAGAAGGTATAAGTGGTTGAAGGAGAGATATTCATTTCTTTGTTTGTTTATACATGGGGGAGGCCGGAGCATGTCTGAATATTGAAAGATAGGATAGAGTTTACAGGGAGCTGTGGACCATAGAACAGAGAGAAGGGAAAATTGTAGTAAGTTTTTTAAGTAGTTGAAGAAGGCAAGAGGAGATTAGATTCAAAGCATGTGGAGGGACTGGCCTTAGAAAACAAAAGGGCAGGATGGTTGCGGATATAAGTAGGTTTGTCGGAAAAGGTAAAGTTGTAGTTGTTCCCTTTAGCTGATTAGGTTTTCTCTGAAAGGCAGAGTTCTGAGTATTTGTTGAAGGGAAAATGAGTAATGGAGGAGCTGCAGGTTTGCAGAAAGTGCAGAAGGTGAGGAACCTTCTTTTTGCCAAGGGCCATTTGGATATTTATAACATCATTCACAGGCCAGACAAAATTATCAACTTAAAAATTAGCCTGCTACATTTAGTCTAACATTTAACTAACTCACTCCTAATGCCTTGGCTGGGCCTGACCAAATGATTTTGTGGCCTTCGACAGCCCTTCAGCCAGATGTTTCCCACCCCTGTTAGAGGGTCAACAGTAAGAGGAGTGAATGGACCGGGACATTGATGGGCAGTGTTGAGAGCCAAATTAAAAATGGTAAAAATTAAACTATGATGACACTTATCTGCTCTGTTGGGTGGCCGTCCCTGCAGTGTTTGGCTCCTTGTAGGGAGAAAGCACATGTTTGTTTTGAGTTTGAAGTGTCAGGAAAAGATCAAGGCACAGGGAGTGTCGGGTATTAGAACAAGCGTTTTTGAAAAGATGGGCTCTGAAAAAGGAACTCAAAACATTCTGGATAAAAAGGGACGGGAAAAGTGAGCAGTCAATGGAGTAGAAGTACCAATGTGATCAACAGAGTTAGTCTCAGCATTTTAATGTGTCAATTGAATGATTCTTTCATAGGTCTGACTCCTGATGCCAGTCTCAGATAAAGAGCTCGTGGCCCAAAGCAGAGGCTTAGGCAAGACTGGGACTGGGGTGAGATGAAGAGCCATCAGGAGTTGTTGGGCTCTTTTGGAACTCCATGTGGATCCTAGTACCTGAGGAATGTGACATTTCTTAGTCCTTGTGTCACAGTGAGGTCATGAAGCTGGTAAGTAAAACCATCTGTTCTAAAGCATCCTCCCTATATTTTTTTGCAGCATCAAGGAAACTTGATCTTCAGTGGATAATGACAATGCTGTCTTTCACCTCATTCATTTAGTTCTTAAACTCTCAGTTACGTATATTATTTGGAAATTAGTTTGAGACTCTGGTAGATATGTAAGCAAACAATAATAACCAACA